>VZTA01022796.1:3478-62193 GCA_013398855.1 Mohoua ochrocephala | reverse complement strand
CGCGGGGGAGCGCGGGGACCCGGCGCTGTCCTTCCCGCCGGGATGCGGCCGCCGGCTGCGGCTGCCTCAGGAGCGTCCCGCCCACCCCGGCGGCGTCCGCCCCGCGCAGGAATCACGGAATCATGGAACGGGTTGGGTTGGAAGGGACCTTAAATATCAATTAGTACCAACCCCCCGGCCGTGGGCAGGGACACCTTCCGCTAGCCCAGGTTGCTCCCAGCTCCATCCAGCATGGACTTGGACACTTCCAGGGATCCAGGGGCAGCCACAGCTTCTCTGGGCACCCCGTGCCAGGGCCTCCCCAGCCTCACAGCAAAGAAGAGAACCACAGATGTATCCAAGTGTATCCGTGGAACACCTGGATTTGTGTCCCGCAGTTCTCTGGTGCGTAATTAGGGCTGATCTCACACCATGAGCAAACCTCCACCCGCTTTGAGGCACTTCCCAGCACCTTTACCTCCCTCCTCACTGATGGAGTCTTTGGCATTGCTTTCCCACTCTTGGG
Source organism: Mohoua ochrocephala (assembly GCA_013398855.1). Classification (NCBI taxonomy): domain Eukaryota; kingdom Metazoa; phylum Chordata; class Aves; order Passeriformes; family Acanthizidae; genus Mohoua; species Mohoua ochrocephala. The sequence continues at coordinate 61,688 of VZTA01022796.1, read as the reverse complement.
CTCGGCTGAAATTGCCCAACAGGTCCCTCATTCCTGGCTGGAACAGCTGCCAGGCAAACAGGCAGGTGCACACCTTCGGACTTCAACAGATACTTCACTTCAACCTTCTTTGCTGAGAAAACCTGGCTGAAAAGCAGAGCCCAGAAGTCCTTTGTCAGATATCATCATAACCATCCTTTCCAGACCACTCCACCTGCTGAAAAGGTGAAATGCTTCACCTTTTGTATCTGCACCATGATAAATTACCCATATTCCAAACTTTTGCCCCTAATCTGTGGGAAGCAGAAACGGGATTGTGGATTTTCAGGTAATATAAATAATAGCAATTTGCACTTTCAAAATCCTATCAGTTTCTGTGTCATTTTTTTTCTTAGATTAGTGACAAGCTCAGCTCCACACCCCCATCTGTGCTCTCTGACCACGGATCATGAGTGATCTAATTTTTTTCTCCTTCTGAGACAAAAGTACTACTTTAAAGCAGCACCGCTTTAGCTTGTAAAACCTCCTTATTTGCATTTCCTTTCTCACCTCACCCTTTCTTCACACCTTCCTACATTTCCTAATGTACTTTCTGGGAATAATTTTATTATTTTTTTCTCTCTGAAATCTCGTCTGAGCTCGTGCAATTGTGCAGTGGATATATTATTATATCATGTTAGGTTAAAAAATGGCTGTGTTCTTGTGCCTTTTCCCATAAAAGGGAACCTCACTGAAAAGAGCAACATGAGGCCCCTTCTTCCTGGGAGATTTGCACAACTCTTAATTTCTTCCTGCAAACTACTGTTCTTTAAACCTCTTCCCTTGTGCTAGGACCAAATCTCCTGGAACAGGAGCTGTTCTCCGAGCTGAAGCTGCTTTTCTAGAGCCTGCTCTACTTGTTACTCGTTTTTCCTGCTTTCGTTTGCCAACAGAGCAGGAAAACTGGGCACGTTCAAGATGGAGACGGGGTTAATGTGAAATGAGGATATGTAGGATTTCATCCTTCCTGCCTTCACCATCCTGACACAGCGTGATGTGTTAGAGGCCCTTTTAACTCTATTAATTGTTAAATATTTCAGGAGAAGCAGCATACGAGTGGTTAGGTCGAGCTTGGAACCACAACAGCCTCATTTAATTGCACAAACCCTCGTGCTTTCCAAATGGCACTTTTTCTCTTGGGGCACAAAAAACTGAAATGGCTCTGGAACAGGTGCACGAATAATTATTTCATACTTAGCCCTGCTGTCCCCCTCCGATCTATTTGTCTCGGTTGCAGCTCGCTCGGTGTCAGCTCCACGAATCTCCCTGCAGAGCCTCTCAGGGTGGATTAACACTCAGGCTAAGACACACTGAAAAGATCCCTGCTGCTTTCTTAAGGTCCCAGGCAAACGCCTGACCGGTGAGATGCTGAGATTTCCCTTCCCTTTCCCTTTCAGTTGAAGGCCAAGGCAGAACCTGAACTGGCAGTGCCTAAATCTGCTCGTTCGGGGTGATTCCAGTTAAGGGGCTTTGACTCTGCTCCCTCCCAGCTCCCTCTGGGCACACAGACCCAGAAATGACTTCCCCAGACATGTGCTGTGCCTGAGGGAACAGTTTGTGTCAGGAAGCAAAGGTGGTATCAGCTAGAGGATTTTGGAATTGGTTTTGGGTGGGGAAACAATGGGAAGGGCAGAGGAATGGGTTGATAGGAGGTGGAGGGGATGGGTACATCCTACTTTAAACGCTTAATTTTGGGGTTTACATTGGGAGTCTGCTCTGCTCAGGCCATCGAGGATCCCACAGAGGGCAGTGCACCTAAAATAAATGTCGGTTCTGACGTGCCCTCTGGAGGGTTTTACTCTCCCTCCCCTCCTGTTAATTCCCGGGGGGTTGTGCAGAGAGATCTTATGGAGACAAACCAGAATCTGGCAGATCCCCTTATCTCCCGGTTTTCACTTTGCCAAAGCAATAGGGCATTTATACGCAGAGAAATCTCTCACCACCACATCTCTAGGAGTGATTTTTGGGGATATTTGCCACTGGCATTTCGGTGAACCCACAGCTCCCAGGACAAAAATGGGAATGCAGGTGGTATTCCCATGACCTCATCCTACAGGTTTGTGCAGATTCATGTTAGGGTGATTTAATTCAGGATCATTGAGGTTGGAAAAGAGCTCCAAAATAATCAAATCCAAGCTGTGACCCATCCCCACCTCGTCACCCAGCCCAGAGCTCTGAGTGCCACATCCAAGTATTCCTTGGACACCTCCAGGGATGGGGACTCCAAACTCCAAATGCAATCCCATACACACCAAACAGCGTTTGAAGTCTGAGGAAACTGAGCCAGAAGCATTGGTTCTTCACTTCAGGTTCTGGAATTTTGACTTTCCTGTTGCACATCCCTCCTTAACCTCTGAAAGGGGTAAGTAGTTAAAAAGGAGTTATAAAGTAGGAGTTACTACCACTGCTAGTAAATAGTAGTTGAAAAGTAGTTAAATCCAAAATGTGTCTGAGGAAGAATTCTGGCCTCAGAATAGTGTTTCGTACATAAATTCTGAATTTTAATTATTTTAAAGAGTCTGAGTTTTTTATCCTGTCTCGAAGGATCTCTGTCTATCTGCAAGACAAGAATTTCCAATGTTTTCAAAATTCCAGGAGTTACCTGGAGATATCAAAATCCCTCCTGAGCACATCAAAAATCATCCGTTTTTATGACAAACACACACATTTGACAGTCCTGGGGCTGCCTGATCCCGACCTGTGACTCTTTAGGTACCACCATAACCCAAAACCTCATGAAAAATCAAAAAGTTGGGCTCGATCTTGGAGGTCTTTTCCAACCTACAGGATTCTGTGATTCTGTGATCAGGCCCGGGGGTGTTTTGATATGCGAAGGGAACAGCTTGGGAGAAGCTTGGGAGAAGCTTGGGAGAAGCCTTGCCTAGAGCCTCCCTTGCTCCTCCTCTTGTTATTACACTTTCCCTGCCTGGCCTAAAAAGTGTAAGTCTAGATATTGCCTCAGCCCATATGGCAACACTGAGAGCTTTTTTTTTTTCCCTTTTGCACAGCAGCAAGGGAAGATGTGGTCGGAAACGTCTGCTTAAAGATCAGCTTGAAACAGTTTTGGCTCGCACGAGCTGATAATATCATCCAAGGGTCAACCTTTGCTAATCTGAGGGGAATTTTAAATCCTCGGGAGGTTTCAAGGCGTGCTGGAGCCGGGGAAATTCTGCAGAGCAAGCCATTAGGAACTGAAGGCAAGATAAGGAGAGACCAGTGGGTGGAAGCTGTCTGGTTTTGTTTTCTGGCAGGAAGAATACCAGAGGGAATTCTCTTTCCCAGCCTACCACCCCCATTTTTTTTTTTTCCCCCTTATTTGCACATCAAGGCCTGATTTTTTGGTGTCTAACATTTCCGTGGTGCAACCTGGTAAAGCTGGCCCAGATGTTGGGAAAAGCTGCCTGGTATTTAAGGTCGCTTCCCTCTGCAAAAGCTCCTGTTTCACTCGCTAACCTTCCCATTTCTGGGTGTCAGGCCAGGGAATGGCTATAAATACGGAGTTAGGTGTCAGAGCTGCCAAAATTTATTATGGAGAGGTTGGCAATAACCTTCTCCCCTTTGCCCTTTCTCTCTCTGCTGCATTTTGCAAGGTAAAGCCTATCTTTGCTGATATTTTTGGATAGGACCTGACACAACAAAGCAACTTCCCAGCCTGCAGTCGAGCACTTCGGTAACAGGGGAACAAAACAAAACAAATAAGTCAACCTCAAGCTATTGATCTTCATGGAGCATTACAAAAGCTGCTTATGTAAAGCTGTTTTGCAACCAGAGACTCAATGGCAAGCCTGGAATTTTTGCTGCACGCAGGAGCAAAACCTCCCCATCTTTCTCCCAGTATCCCATTTGCTGTGCAAACCATCTTCCCTGGTAAGGGAGCTTCGTGTTTTCTCAGAATTCTTCCTCTGCAAACTGCAGGGCAGGTACCAATCATGTGAAGCTTTTCTGTTTCCTCACATTCAATGTGATCAATTATGGCCTGTTTATTTTAATTCCCTTCCACTCCTCTTGTGAGCAATCATTGCAACTCTTTAAATCCCAAGTGGCTCCCTTCAGCTCTCTTCTTCTGCTGCGATTTCTCCATCAGTTATGGAATTTAATTTTCAACAGGTAAATTTTTCTTATGTGGGCCAGGTTAAACACTGAATTTTTGGGTCTTAATTTTATATATTATAAAGCAGTCACGGAATCACAAAATCACAGAACACTTGGGGTAGGAGGGGACCTCTGGAGATCCACTCCAACCCCCAAAGGCCCCGGTCTAGCCCGTCACCGCTTCTCTGTCACTGCATTTGGCCTTTCCTCTCTGTTTCCTCTTCCTCCTGTTTCTGTTTCAGCCTCCCATTTCCTGAAAATTCATTCCTAAAACTTCTCAGCTCTGTTGTGCTGTTCTGGATTGGGAACACAGGCCTAGAAACAACGGGCAGGGTGATGGGATCCTGTCTGCACTGGGCTGCACAGCTCCTTCCTTCCAGAAATAGCTGTGATTTCTGGTTACCATAAACCCAATCTGGTTATTTGGGGGGGATTTTTTTTTCTCATTGTTTGGGTGTTGTGGATTTGGTTGGTTGGTTGGTTGGTTTTTTAAATTCCTGCTACAACTCACTTCTCTGACGCTTAGAAATTCACTTTGACGTAGCACTTTGCTCATTTATTTGATTTTTTTTTCCCCTGTAGTGATTTTCCCACTAATTTAAAACCACGATTACCTCCTTTTCTCCCTCTCCTTCATCCGAGCTGATTTATTTAGAGCGAACAACTTCATCCCCTCTTCACCTTCATTTTCCTAGAGTTAAACTGGACCAATCCTTGCTGTTTTTCCCTTGTGCCACGAGCTCTGCACATTATCCTGCTGGTCCTCCTCTGCTCAATATCAGCTCAAATTCATCTTCCTGGTGCAGAAAGGACCAGGACTGTGACAGTAACCCTGCAAAGGGCTCATCAGTGTCATGTACAACAGAAACAATATTCCCCTTTCCCTACAGGAGCCATCTCTGCTGATGAGATGTAGGATCACATTTACTTCTTCACGGTTACATTGCACTCAAGGCTCTGTTCTCCCTCTGACTGAGGGAGATAAAGTCAATTCCTTCTCTTCCCTTGTCAGTCCAATCATGTTCATAACTGAGGGCAGGAATTTCTGTTTAATTCCTGACTCTGCACTTTGTACTGTTAAGTTCCATGCCATGCCTATTGCTTGACTCCAGTTTTCAAGGTCATGCCTTGGGATATTCCCAATCCTCCTCTTCCCTCAATTTGGGTAATGGACACATTTCCCAGCCACTGTCATACTCTGAAATGTAAAATGGTTTTGGCCACGTGCCCCCTTCTCTTTTAACTGAGTTATTGTTTAAACTGGAGAAAGGAGAATACCGGCTCCAGAGGTGAAAGCCAAAAAATGGGAGGAGTCTCGTTGCCCCAGTCCAAAATAAAATATCGAAAATTGAAACCAAGGTATTGAAAATCATAGAATCACAGATTGGGTTAAAGATCATCCAGTTCCAGGATGGGACAGGGACACCTCCCACTGTCCCAGGCTGCTCCAAGCCCCAATGGCCAACCTGGCCTTGGGCACTGCCAGGGATCCAGGGGCAGCCACAGCTGCTCTGGGCACCCTGTGCCAGGGCCTCCCCACCCTCCCAGGGAAGGATTTTTTCCCAACATCCCATCTAAATCTGTAATTTTTCAGTTTGAAGCCATTCCCTGGCTCCTGGCCCTGCAGCCCTTGGAAATTGTCTCTCTCCATGGTTCCTGTGGGCTCCTTCAGGCCCTGCAAGGCCACAGTGAGCTCAGCCCAGAGCTTCTCCTCTCCAGGCTGAACAATCCCAGCTCTCGCAGCCTTCCCTCACAGGAGATGGTGACCCCTTCCTGCTGCAAAATCAGTGGGATTTTGTGGTCCTGGCTCCAGTTCTGCAGTGGTTCCATGGCAGGACTGACTTGGCTGCTCCACAAGACGTTCCATGAATTTCTCCACACCTTCAATAATTCACTGCTACAAACTCAAACGGGTGTTCGAGTGCAATAGGTTGCACCTTGCAGGAAAAGCTGTCTGAGAGGAAGGTTTGTGTTTGACTGGGAGTAAGAAACGATGCTCAGCACCCTTCCTCGTGCCCGGAAATCTGGATTCTTGCTCGGGGTTGCTCCTGGCAGTGCTGTGAAGGGTATGGAAGCTGAAAGGGCAAAAGGGCTTAGTGAGCACCATCGGTTATAAAAGCACACAGGAGAACTCGCTCCTCCAAAGTGATGATTATAAATGGCTCAATTAAGTAAACAAAGAAGCAGTTAAAAAAAAACCCAGCACTGACAGATATTAGATAATAAAATTAATTATAAACAGCAGCCAAAATGCAGCAAGCACGAACTAATCAAAATACTTAATTAGGCTTTGCAGCAGCTACTTTTCTCCCTAGCACTGTTTATTACAATTTTATCTGGGGGTTGGTGTCTTTGGTAAGGCTCCAAAGTGTGTAATAACTGGTTTAAAAGCCTTATGCTCCTACAAAATAATAATATTTTGAGACATGGTGCACTTCAGGCTGATTTAGCACAGTAAGGAAGGAGCCCCTTGCCCTAAACGGAGAGATCTGAGGGCTGATGTTGTCTCTGCCTGTGCTGTACCTCTTGTGGTGTTCAAGGGGCTTCAGGTACTCATAAATATGTTAATTCTTGGCCTGACAGCTGCCATTTGGAGTCACTGCAGGTGTCTTCTCCCAGGAACACAGGTAATCCCATATTGCATTTAAGGAGTTAAAGGTCTGTGTGAATAAAAGCAAATCTGGGCTCAGAAAATAAACCAAAGAAGCAATTTAGTAAAAAATTCTTGTGGATTGTAATGGAAATATCAGTGTCCTCTGAGGTGAAAAGTTAAAAAAAAAAAAAGAAAAAGGAAGAAAAAAATGAAAGGAAGTTTTATTCTGTTGAATTTGGGCAGCTAAGAAACAGCTACCCTGATTTTTTTTGGCTGCTAGGTTCAAGGTAGAACATGGTGATGACTCCACCACCTCCCTGGGCAGCCCCTTCCAAGGCCTGACCACCCTTTACATGCAGAAATTCCTCCTGGTGTCCAGCCTGAGCCTCCCTTGGCCCAGCCTGAGGCCGTTCCCTCTCCTCCTGTCCCTGTTCCCTGGGAGCAGAGCCCGACCCCCACCTGTGAGAAAAGTGATAAAAGTCAACGCAGGGATGGCACTCAGGAGAAATCTAAAACCAGACTGGAAGAGGATTCTGGTGAGGACAGGATATATTCATCTATTCAGATCGAAATGACAGAGAAATGGGAAGGTCTAAATTCAGAGCCTGTACTTAAAAAAATTTTTAAAAAAAGATATCAGTTCTCTTTAATTGTTTTGTACCCAGGTACAACTTAATGTGAAACTTCACAGACGTGAAGAAAAAGAGAATTTTGGTTACCTGGAAGAGATTTCCAGGGGAGTTACTTGTTCTGTTCCATGTATGCCAAAGGATCTGTAGTCATTAGCGTCACTGGAGGATCTGCCTTTGCCAGAAAGTGCTCAGGCAAAAAAAAAAACAAAAACCCAGACAGCTGAATTTCATCAAATTCGCAGATCCAGTTCCATGGAGATGTCAGAACAAGCAAATGGATGAGTTAAAAATGATCACAGCACAAAATTTCCATTTTTATTTTTTGCTCGAGAAACAACAGAAAGCTGTGTACATCCTGCTTCTGGGGAAGGCAGAAATTATAAATCCAAAATAATAAATGCGGCATAAAAATAAAGCGTTCACAGGCAGTTTGCTTTCGTACGGCGTCGGCAGCCAAAACTCACTAGCCGATGCTGTGAGATTTACTTCCAACAGAGAAGGCCACTTAAAATTCAGGAACTGATGGGATTTAATAAAACAGAGTGTAACACACTCCCGCTTTCATTTTCACAAATGAACATGAACCTCAGAAAACAACAAAAAAAAAGCATGTTAATCACTCCAGCTCTCTATTTCGCAAATAAACTCCGTCTAACCAAAACCACATCACTGGGTTTGGGAAATTCCTGTTTGGTTTGCCCAGGCAGCTTCAGAGGAAGGAAGGATGTGGGAACATTCCCATAAGTTTTGATGGTGCTGTGGGCAGTGGGTTAATAAATAATCCCGGCTCTCTGTGAAAATGCAAACCCCTCACATGCACAAGAATGCACAGAGCGAGATCCTGGTTTTATAAATGTCAGTAGGAATTTTGCCTTTGATTCCAGAGGGTTAAGGCTTCACCCAGGAGGTTTCCACCCTCCAGCACTTCCCACTCCTAAGTGGTGATAAGAGCTTATGATTTAATTTCCGTCACGGCAATAACAGGGAAAAGCAACTCTCTTTCCCTCGGCACGCTTTTTTACCGCACCACAGGCTCCTAAATAGAAGCCTGGATAACCACAGATCCAAAAGCTCTCCAAACCTGAGAGATTTGTGCACGTCTCCTGGCTGAAACGGTTGGTTTAGTGACGTGGGTGGAGTGGGAGCTTCAGAAAAAGTTTATTAAAGAATCCCAACCACTGAGTCACGAGGTGCTGAAAGAGCCCCCCTGGCTTTCTGAACTTCTCAGAGAGGAGCCTGGAGGGGCTGGACCCAGTCCTAGCCCCAGACTTTGTCAACAATTTAAGTTTTACCACTTTGTCCCGCAGGTTTTAATGATGGCAAATCAGATACATTATATAAGAGTGGAGTTCTTTATTATGACAAATGATTAGACAGAAAGAACTCCATCAGAATTATTTACCACACAATATAAAAGCTAAAACTACATTAAAAGCAATTATATTAAATGAGCAACATGGAAACAATTATTAAGTGGAGATTGATGTGACTCACCCATAACAAACACTCATGGCACTTCTTTCTCTTAACCTCGAAGACCATCCCTGGTGGGCATCCCCAAAGTCCCAAGGGAGAGATCTCCACATTCCAAGAGGGAATATGTTCGGAGAACCTTCCGGAAGGAAAGTGAACTGAACTTTCACAGTGTCAAGGGGTTGGCTGCCAGTTTTAGGCCTCCAGGTCAGTTTAGCAGGTCACCTGCCAAATCTTTGCCAAATCTTTGCCTCGTTATCAGGATGTTCCTGCAGGGTTAATTGCCAGACTGAATTTTATCATAACTCAACACCAAAACCACACATGGCCACCTCTCAACCCACCCCGGTAGATTTGCAAACATGACATTTTTTGAGTTGCTTGGCCTCATTCCATCCAGGTCAAAGCATCCTGCCACGGTCAGGAGGATCAGAACCACAGCCACACGTGGAGCAAGCGGTCACCTGGGCAGGGGCACGGCCACAGCTTGGCTGACCAGCAGCAGGGGACAGGCCAAGGGATGGATCCCTGCTGCCTTATCTAGGCCAGCCACGGAGCTGACCTGGTTTTGGGGCCAGATCAATGCTCTCACGAAACAGAAACGCAGGCGGAGGGTGACACAAACTCCTCACCGAGGAGAGGGCATTTTCAGCGAGCCCTCTCGTGTTAATTCTGGCACGAGCCGAGTTAAAAGGAGCAAAGAAGGAAAAAAGTGGGTGTGGAAATTGTGCTGCATCAGAGGTAGGCAGTGTGAGATTGCCCTCTCCGTGCAAGATGTAAACAGGAGGCGGCCAAGTTTGCCAGCTCTGTTTTGCATTGCACAGCAACGAGGAGGTTGGGGTTGTTTTTCTTTTAATCAAGTGCCTCTCCAGGACTTAATGTAAAGTAATACAGAATAGATAATGTTTCCATGGGAGAAACAGCTGGTTGGAAGGAATTAGAAAACAAGCTGGAAATATTTTTGTTGCTAATTCACTGGGTCAAAGCCAGTCCACGTTGGTTGCTATCAAAAGTTGCCACCATCTGTTGTTTGGTGGCCTCGGGGAGTGAGCTGCAGCTTGGCCTGCCTGTTTCTGGTGCAGAATTCCGTCCTCCTACCTGGGAAGAAGCACAGGAAAAGGGACTTGAGTGTGTCCAGAGAAGGCAATGGAGCTGGGGAAGGGTCTAGAGAAGAATTCATGTGAGGAGAGGCTGAGGGAGCTGGGGGGGTTCAGCCTGGAGAAAAGGAGGCTCAGGGGCTTCTCACTCTACCTGACAGGAGGTTGTAGTGAGGGGGGATTGGATTCTTCTTCCAGGGAAAAAAGGACAGGGGAGGCTTGGGTTGGACATCACCAGGAGGAATTTCCTCCTGGAAAGGGTGGTCAGGCCTTGGCAAGAGCTGCCCAGGGAGGTTTGGAGTGCCCATCCCTGCAGGTGTCCAAGGAAGGCCTGGCCGTGGCACTCAGTGCTCTGGGCTGGGGACAAGGTGGGTATCGGGCACAGCTTGGCCTCCATGGTCTTGGAGCTCTTTTCCAACCCAAAAACTCCATTTCTGGCTGCTTTTGCTCCCTGCCTTCCCTCCTGCCCCTCTGCTGGCTGTTCTCTCCCTCTGGTATCGAGCCCTGTGCCTTCCTGGCTTTGTTCTTCCCAGCATCCTCACCCTTCAGAGGGAAACCTGTAAGGTCTTGTTAAAAAAAAAACCCAACCAGGATAGCTCTGAGTTATCAGTCCTCTGGTAGCCCTTCCAAACGCTGGCCAGTGGCCTGAAGCAGTCTGGGCTTCTCCAGCGCTCTGCATTTTTAAGCTGCCAAGAATTTGGTGGATTCTTCCTGATTTGCCAGGGTCTAAATTACTTCCCTTCTACTGCAGCTCAAGCGCTGAAAAACAAACAGGTTTTTTTTCAAGCAAGGCAGGAACCTCCACTTGTGTGGCTTCTGCACTCCCCTGCGTCCCTCAGAATGTTTAAAGAATTCAGCAAGGGGGGAAAGGCACTGCACTGAACTGAACTGTCAGGATTTCTGCTTGAATAGCAGCAGTAAAAATTCTGAAATATGAGACTATGAAGGCCCTTTCACTGGAAATGCTTTTTAATCCAAACTATTTTTTTTTTTTAAAGAAAGACAATTTGCCTCTTGCTGCGTGGGATCAAATAGAAAGCCAGTTGAATAGAAATAGAAAGTTAATAGAAAGAGTCTCATTTACTTAATAGGTTTGAATCAGGTCCTTTGAGATTAGTCATGGTTTTGAGAGGGAATTTTGCACTTTTCTGTCTCAACAGCATGTCCTGAGTCTCTGAGGGATCTGGACAGGCTGGATCCATGGGCTGAGGCCAACGGTGTGAGGGTCAACAAGGTCAAGTGTTGAGTCCTGCCCTTGGGTCACAACAACCCCGTGGAGCTCCAGGCTGGGCAGAGGGGCTGGAAAAGGCCCTGGGGGTGCTGGTGGCAGGGGCTGGACACAAGCCCAGGGGTGCCCAGGTGGGCAAGAGGCCACTGGCACCTGGCCTGGATGAGGAATTGTGTGTCCAGCAGGAGCAGGGCAGGGATTGTCCCTCTGTGCCGGGCACTGAGAGGCCCCTCGAGGGCTGTGCCCAGTTCTGGCTCCTGCAGGAGAGCCCTGGAGGGGCTGGAGCGTGTCCAGGGCAGGGAACGGAGCTGGGGAAGGGGCTGGAGCCCCAGGAGGGGCTGAGGGAGCTGGGAAAGGGGCTCAGCCTGGAGCAAAGGAGGCTCAGGGGGGACCTTGTGGCTCTGCACAAGTCCCTGACAGGAGGGGCAGCCGGGGGGGGTCGGGCTCTGCTCCCAGGGAACAGGGACAGGAGGAGAGGGAACGGCCAAACCCCCAAATTTCCTGCTGAGAACCGGTATGGATTTGGACACGTTGAGGCAGCTTTAGTTCACCTCCACCTGACTGGAAAGCCCAGCTTGGTCTGTGGACAATGTGCAGCTCCAGTTGAGTTTTAATTGGTCCCGACTTCGTGAAAGGCTCTGTGGTTGAGCAGGAAACACCTTTGATTCGAGGCCCCTCTGCAGACCCGACTCTGCGGGGAGCTGGGTGTAAATTGGTGAGATTATAAATCCCCAGGCCTGACCTCGGTGCCCACGGGCTGAGGGTTAATGGCTGCTGCTAATTAGGGAATGTTTGGGTACAGCTCCGTGACTCGCTCTGCGTGTCATTCCCATCACCCCAGACGACTTGGTTTGCACTCGGCAGGGGAAAAAAAAAAGACTGATTGTCAATTTATGGGGCTTTTCAACCCACGTTCATTGCTAGGAACATATTAACTCTGCTAATTAGCTGGGGATAAAAACCTGTTAACAGAGACCTTTCTCGCCGGCCTGGGGAGTTCAGCAGAACTTTGCTTTTCTCTGTCTCCTTTTTGTGAGCTGTCAGAATTTCCCCTCACCCCCCTGTGGTCGTCTCTTTTATGGTTTATATTGATTCCTTTCGCTGGCTGGCTGTATTTAACTCTCTTTGAAAACGCGTTTCTTCGGTGGGGTTGAGATGAGTTAAATGTTAAGGATTTATGACCTTGCTCATTTTTTTATCAGTTCCTTGGGAAGATTTATGTAGTATTTTATCATCTCTGAAATTCTCTTGATTGTCGATGGGGGAAACTCCTCAGGCCACTGGATCTGGACTGTCCAAAAGGTGGGGTTTTTTTTCCCTTCTAACCTAACAGCAGCAAAATGGGTTCAGGAGTTCATCTTTGCTTTATGTCTCCATTCCTGATACAGAAAGGAGGAACTGCTTAATTCAGGGATGTCATGAAAATATGGGACTGTATTAAAATATGGCTTTTATGCACATAAACTGAATAGCACAAGTTATTACATGTTAATAGACATAAAATTATAATTGCAGCATGTACTTGCATACTGATACACAGATAGATAAAATCCCCACCTCCTGTTCATATAAAGTTAGATCTTTGATTCTCTTTGACTTTGTAGGTTCAAACCCAGCTCTGAGTTCTTCCAACTCTGTTTTCCTGCTGCTGGAGTTTGCAGCATCACTTTTATTTCGGTACAAGGCGTTTTGTTTCTTCCACAGCTTTGGGCTTTTGCACCCAAAAATGCTGACTGTTTTCCGCTCCAGACTTGCTGCTGAGTCTTGAGGTGTCCAAATAATGTTAAAAACAAAGCACTGGCTTGGGAGATGGAGGAAGACAGCCTGAACTTGTGCACCTTCTGTGCTTGTGACTCCGTGTCTACTCCGCGAGTAAAGGATGGCAGCTTACTAAGCACAACCAGCTCCCCGTTTTCTCCTGGTTGTACCATCTTCTGGCAACCAGTCACTAAAATCAGCACAGCTCTGGTGACGTGCTGAACTCCTGGGGATGTGGAGACAGGAGATGTGCAAATATTGAGGGAGTCTGAAGTCACTGTTTCTCAGAGAGTCTCTTCATTTAGAAATCAAACTCTTACACTGAACGAAACGGAATCCTGCTCTTTGTCAGCAAGGCTCTTCCCCTGAGGGCTGTCAGAGGCACCTTCACCCTCCTGTGGTGGCTTTCTGGCCCTATTAGTTATGAATTAGGATTCTTTGATCCGGGACTTGCTAGCCCATGTGCTCTAGGATGACCCTGCTCGGGACTGGACCCTCCCAGCCTCACCCGTTCTGGGATTCTCTGGGATTTCTGGGCCGTGTTTCCATCTCTGTCACTCATTTGAGGCCTGACCATGGGAAAATGGCACCTTTTGCAAAGGAACTGCTCAGTCAGAGGAGAATCTCCTGCATGGTGCCACAGACTCAGGCTCAGCTTTAGTCTCAGATGGTGCTGAAGCCCCTCAGGCCTGGCTTGGTCAGGCAGGTGGTTCTACCTAGGCTCAAGCTGGAGGCAAATCCCATCTGCTCTTCCAGCAGGTGGCTGGAGCAGCCACGTGGGAGGGACAACAATTCCAGTTTTGTAGGTGTCGGGCTCTTCTGTGACAACTCTGGGACAGCGGGTGGGATGTGCTGCAGAGGGATGGCTCGGGAAAATCTCACTGAGCTCCTCTGCTCCTCAGGCAGCAGCACCTTTGGGTGCCCTGCCCAGCTCTGGGCAGAGTTGGAGTTTGTCCCTCAGCCTTCGGAGCTGGTTTGCACTTCATTTGTACCCAAATGTGTTTCGAAGGGCAAATGGTTTATTTATGGTTCAGCAATTTGCCTCTCAGCTCAGCCCTGAAGCTGCTTTGAAGGGACCACAGAGGTGGAGCCCTGATGGGGCTTCATGGAAATGCATTGCAGTGACTGGAAAAGGGGGAATGGCCTCAAACTGAGAGTAGATGGGATATTGGGCAGGAATCGTTCCCTGGGAGGGTGGGGAGGCCCTGGAATGGAATTCCCAGAGCAGCTGTGGCTGCCCCTGGATCCCTGGAAGTGTCCAAGGCCAGGTTGGACACTGGGGCTTGGAGCAGCCTGGGACAGTGGAAGGTGTCCCTGCCCCACCCTGGAACTGGATGATCTTTCAGGTCCCCATCCCAAAAAACCTTTCCCGTCTCCTTCCCCTTCCCCAGACCACTCTAGAATTCCACGATTCCCTGATCTCGAGCACTTGTATGAACATCTCTCACTTACAAAACAGGCAGCGAAGTGAAAACTGCTTACGTGTGTGCTTATAATAAAATTTTCTCTGCCTATTTTAAGCAGAGCATTTGAAGGAAAAAAAAACCACAAACCACCAACAAACCCATAACTTGCAAAACTTTCTGCTTCATATCTGACATTTTCTGGTGCAAAAGGTTAAAGGCAAAGCATATTATTGTTTTCACCTTCACTGGACACGTTTGCAAACAACCACATATGTTTAGGGGATTTTGGTGCCAGCTGTAGTTGTACCAAACGATACAATATTTCATAAATAAGCTGTCACTTATTCAGCGTCTTTATTTAGAGGTGCTAAACAAGAGACTTCTTCTCCCTGCCTGGTGGAAAGCACATGGAGAGAAAAATGTGAGCAGTGCAACCCATGGAATCATTTCGTTTCTCAGGGCTGGTTACAAATAAAGTCCCACAGCCAAAACGCTCGAGCTCAGGGACTCCTCCTGCTTTTTGAAAAGAGACCTGTGTGGGTTCCTCAGGGTCAAACCGAGCCCTGGCTGGGGCTAAAACTGAGCCAGCAGCAGCTGGAGTGAGTCACTTGGAGGTCAGGATTTTGTTCACTCTGGGATTGCACTTCTGACTATGACCTAGAGAAAACAAGTGAAGGTATCTGTGTAAAATACCCACTGTTTTTAGAGTGTCACAGGTATCACAGCTGATATCAGCTCTTTGCAGAATTTCTGTCCCATACTATTCTATATATCTGCATGGAACAGCTTGCTTGGCATATGATTAATAAAAGAATCAAAAATCGGTGTTTTTTACATTGAAAAAAAATTGAAATCAATTGGAGCATGAATGTGAGGAAAATAAACTGTATTAATTCTGCTCTGCACTGGGCTTGATATTTCCACAACTTGAATTCTGGAGGAATTTACGTTCAGCCTGTTTTTTCTGTTAATTACTTTTTGCATATAACATGAGAGCTCCTCGCGAGTCGATCGCTCGCAGGGTTTCACGCAATGTAAACAGAACTCCAGCAATGGAATTGGCAAACGCTGTGCCACAACTTTCTACCCTTCCCTTCCATCTCCGCAGCCTCGAATTCCTTTTCTCTCACACACGAGGCTCTCCAAGTCCCTCTTGTGCTGGAAATCCTCTGCATTCTGCGTCGTGGAACAATAAAATGCTGCGGTAAGGGTTGCTAGAAAAGAGCTTTTCTCACTGGTGCTGTTGTCAAAATTATTGTGAATCACATTCGCTGGTACGAAAGCACCTCCAGCCTGGATTTAAAGCTGGAATTATAAGAATTCCACACTGTGTGAATGGAGTTTGCCTTGAAACGCAATATGGGAGGAAAGTGACGTTTTCTCTCATCTGGTGGCCAACCAGGAAAGAAAGACCGCTCATTCAAAAAGCAATTTCTCCCCTCTGCTCACAGGAAATACATTCTGGCCACGTCCTTTGTGCTACAGAGTCATTATTGGGCTTATTTCTTCTGAAATCACGAGCTGAGAGCAAAGAAGTTGTGCTCCCTCGGCAGGGTTTGGAGCAGCGGAGAGGTGTAAACACGTGCTGGGTTCTGAGCATTATTCACAATTAGAGCGCGCGACGAGGAAAAATTAACGAGCGCCCAGATGGAGAGTGAACGTTTCAATACTTCTACGTGACACAGAGTAGAGATTGATTTATTTATTTTATTTTATGTTTTTTTCTCCTTCGCTCGGGAATTCAGTATTTGGGTTTGATGCAGTCGGTGCAATTAACTGCGATCCTTCTGAGATCATATATCTCTGGGGTTGGACGGAATTAGAAGTGCCAGCTGTGCCTTCGTGCTCATTTGCACATGCACAGCCCCCACAGTGTTGTTCCCAGGGACAACAGCCTGATGGGGCTTTCATGGATGGACTGGAGACGTGAGTCAGCCTTTTCCATGGCTGTCGTTTCCCCAGGATTAGCAGCCACATCCTCCAGCCTCTGTCGTGCTTGAGGAGTTAAGGGGAATAGAATATGGGGCTGCATCCTGCTAAAATACCCCGATTCCCGTCAACGGCTTCAGTGGTGAAGACCTTCTGTAGTTCAGATTAAAGAGATTTCACTGGAAGTGGCTGTGTGAGTAATAACTAAGCGAGGAAAAGTTGTAAACGCGCCCTAATGTTTGCTAATTTTGTGGGAAAATTGGATTTTAAACATCATAAAATTGGGAAAACTCATACATTTCCTATCTAAGGGATCCAAATGTGACATAGTCCACTTACTTTAAAAAAAGCAATGCATTCACCCTGATTTCTGTCTCTACAAGAGAATTGTGTCGGTTACTTTTGGTCCACGTTGAGGGTTTAAGGTTTAAAAAGGTCACCCAAAAAACCTGATATCGCGTCCTTCAAAGAAGAATCTTTAATTAAAGCTCCTATTTCAAATAATTCCCCTCATCTTCTTGTGAATGGAAGGCATCACGTCGCTTTTCACACAGGACTGATCACACTTCTGTTAAAAATAAGTGTCTTAAATCTGCTGCGGATTTATTTATACACCATTCATAAGGCCCATTCGCACCAGACTGAAGTTTCCTTTATTATCGATTATTTTCTCATGCTCAGGATATTTAGAAACGTTGGTTGGGTCTCTTGATGCATCAAACACAGATGGCCCAGTCCAATACCCACATCTCACACCGTGCAGTTGTTTTTCCAGCCACTGGGTGAATTTCTTTTTCCTGTAGCGCTCTCCCACTTTCCATTTTCCCCTTTTGGGATGTGGACCATGGAGCTGATCGTAACAAACCCGTATCACCCTTGCCACTGCCATTGTAAAATCATCTTTTTGCCGCTTCTCCCAGTGGAAACACAAAGATATTAAAATTTTAGCACATTTTTTGTTGAGGTGTGTGACTCCTGTGAGTTTGAGACCTGCACAAGCTCTGCCACTGCCTATTCCTGAGGTCTAAGCTTTCCTGGCAGAAAAATACAAGCTTTTCTCCTATAACTTTGCTTTTTTCCACTCTTTACCTGCAGAATACCTCAATACGTTCAGCTCAACAAGCAAATCAGGTGGCTTTGTCTAACTGCTCCATCCTCAACGTTATTTGCCAGTCATTGTGCTCTCCACAAATTTCACAAATAGCAATTTTATGTCTCGCACTCTCACCACATCAGCGAGAGCTGAGCAGGCAGAAAAGTGTCTCGTGTGAGGAGCCTGAATTGCAATGATTCATTTGTATGGCTCCGTAACACTCCATTGTTATTTCTCTCCGCTGATTTCCCAGCTTTTACATCCCAGGGTTTTGTCCTGAAATCAGCGCTGGAATGTAAAACGCACTTCACAAGCGAAGGTTGATTTTATTTCAGTCTAAATCCATCATTTATATACCCACTAAATTCTACCAGGGCACCATCTGGTGAGGAGACAACGGGGTTGAATTACACATAATGCAATTAGGGTGTGAAAACACAGCCGTCTCTGCTATTCATTAGATTGTATTCCTAAAATACTTAGCAAAGATTAGAATGTAAACTAATAATACTTTTCATTAGGCCCGTAAAAAACCTCTCCGCAGATTTCACAGTGTGTGCATCTCTCAGAAATGTGAGGCAGTGTTCACTGAAGGCATAAAAGATGGACCAAAAGGGACTTGAGATGCAGCTCCTTGACCTTCCTCCCACGCTCCTTGTGGGTTTTAATTTTAATCCGTTAATTTTAAGGGTGTATCCGCTGAGCGTCATCCCTGACACGTGGCACTACATCAAAATACGGGCGGAATTTTTTTATGCAGAAGTGGTGAAGTTTGAAATTCATCACGAGAAGGAGCTGTTGGGAGGTATTGATCAAAACGTTTTGGGCTTCATGGGGGATTTTTCTGGGTGCTGCAATTTGCAGCATCGTGTTCTGCCTCATGTCCCTCAGTAATCAAACAATTATTGTACACAGATATTCCTGCAGTTTATGCTGGCTACACTTTCATCTTCATTCAGCTCTTTATGCTTTAAAACACACCCTGAGAGATTTTTCTGTCATTATTCCAAACGGATTTTTCCCGTGTTGTATCAGCCTGGAATCTGGAAACCTTTGTTTCCAACAGATTTTCTATAACTTGCTTGGAGCCACCTGGGCCAGTGGAAAATGTCCCTGGTTGGAACGGGATGATTTTTAAGGTCCCTTCCAACCCAAACCGTTCTGTGCTCCTATTTCCACATATTTATTCAATTTGAGCACAGCTTTTTAAGGGGTAAACACACGAAGATTATGAAAATATGAGATTAAGAGAGAAGCTGGACATCCAACATATTAATAGGATTGCTTTTTTCCATGCATGCACAAATGTTTGTACATATTTACCTCTACCTACACATGAAAAGGAAGTCCTAAATCCACTTCCCATATTTATTCAAACCCGTAATTTTTTTATACATACTTAAATACGTAAAATATTTATATTTATAAGTGCACAGATTTTATTGGGCTTGTGTGAAGAACACATAAATTATGTCCTCTGAATCAGATCTTAAATTGCAGGCATTTTATGGCGTGATAAATAACACAGCTCCAAATATTTAGAGGGAAGAGCCATGGTCAATATCCATTCCGGAATTTTCATTTGCGAGGGAACAGATTTCCTGACTGAAAGAGGTGGAACTGTGCACATCACTTTGAGTTTTCATGTATCGGGTTATGAGTGAGATTCTGATAAAAAATCTGCTTTGTTTTCCTTGTTCCTGCCTGCTACTGAGAACAAAACCTTGTGACTAAAGAATAAACAGTGGCAAAGAATATTGAGATGGGATTTTTGATTGTTCCTTAACTAATTAATCCTTTTAAATCAAATCAAAGTTCACTTGGAGGTACCTGATTTTAATATTATTTTATAAGAGGTGGATGTGTTGAGGAAAACAAGAACAGTGATGATTTTTGTTCACGTGACAGGGTATCCACACAATAGAGAAAGATTTCTTCGGAATAAAAATAGAACGTTTCTACTAAGTAAAGGAAGTCTTTGGATCCACGACCAATTCTTTCCTTCCCTAGGAAAGGTGAAAGCCTGAGCAGGACCTTTTCATATTGCAGTGGTGGATATTTTTCTGCTGGAATGGACTCTCAGAAGCTCCTAAGGTGGCAAAACAAAAAAATACTTCGACTTAATGCTATAAATTCTTGACCTGGAAAGAGCAATGCTCACTTTAGTAAGGAGAAATTTGATTTTTCAAAATACAGATGTCTCATTTTGGTAGATTTTACCTGGCAATATCTATCAAATATAAAGTGGTTCTTGATTTGAAGGAATTACCTCTCGGAGCCACAAGTTTAGGTCATTCAAATTGCTTTAGTCCGTGGGCTTCATTTCCAACAGCTGAGCCCTCAGCTCACTGAATCTCTTGTTGCTGCTGAGGTTAATTTATCAGAAAATAAAAATAGATGTGAAGTTTCACCCAGAAAAGCCTGTGTTTGTTTAAATTCTGCTAAGGTTTTTTTAGTCATAAATATTGCTGGCCTCCAAATGAGTTGTGTGGGAGTAGGATTCCTATGTGTCCATATTGCCTGCAGGATAATTTGAAGTTGATGTATTTTTTAAACTTCACATCACCAAATGTAAATGAAAGATGCATGGTGGAATTCATTAACTTGGCTACAGACAGGATTGCTTTTCTTCTTGGAGGTTTTTTCCCCTCAAGCTTGCAAATGTAGAAGTGAGAGGTTGGCATGGAAATGCTTGTCTTGTTGGCATGGAATTCTTTTCCAGCTTCAGCTGGGCACGTTGTAATTCAGAGCCTGTTTGGGTGCATAAGGCCCAGACCTATAAACTCTGCCCATTTCTTTTTGGTCCCCTGGACAAAAAAAAAAGCAAAAATCCATCTTTTGATGGATTCTCTTGCTGTTTCTTGGAGGCACCATTTATATTTGCAGGGAGAAGTTGTTCACCACCTGAGCTCCGACTGAGGCTGTTAATCTGTGACAGAGGGGTGCCCTCAGCCACCTTTTTTTTTATGATCACCGAACCACGACTTGCCAATCTTTCAAAGAACAGAACAGCATTAACAAAAAGTCTCTGCTGGCCCAGGAACAGCATCACACGTTGCTGGCACAGCTGCAGGAGATTTTCGCACCGCTCCCCTGACTCATCCCGTCCCTCCGCATTTCCCTGCGCGCAGGATTCGTTCCTTAGGATGTGGAGGGGTGATTTTTCACTCAGTCTTTCAGGAAAATGGCTTTACCTAGCAACAGTAAATAAGTCAGATGATGAACAAAGCTGAAGTTACCGCACAGGTTCCGTCGCTGCTTCCGTGCTTCTTAGCAGAGCGTGATGGGCAGAGCTGAGAATATATTTACTTAATGTGAGCTGGAAGTCAACTCAGATACAAATCTTGAGATCCTAAGCGCAGCCTGATCCCTCATGAGCTGCAGAGTTTTGATAGCTGACTCAGGGTTTAGACTATTTAGCATCAGCAAAAGCCTAATATTTGCAGTGGAGCTGACACGAAAAGGCTCTAACCAGGGATTTCAGCAGCTTGGTATTTAAATGTTTGGTACCTGCAGGTACCAAAGCCTGAGGCGGGATAAAGAACTCATCACAGCATTCGTTTCGGAGCCCGTTTCATATTCAGTCGCAGCGTGCATTGTCATTTATGGAAAAATCAAGAGATTTCGAAAGATATATTTTGGGATTTGCTTGGGGAAGCTGTTAAAAATAACTGCATTAGGACCTAGGGAATGCGAAAGAAAAAAAGGCCATTTTTTTTAAAAAGTGGGTACCCTGTCCAAACTGGGACCAACAAGAGGAAAGCCAAGGGGTGCCCAGGTAGCCAAGAAGGCCACTGGCACCTGGCCTGGATGAGGAATTGTGTGTCCAGCAGGAGCAGGGCAGGGATTGTCCCTCTGTGCCGGGCACGGAGAGGCCCCTCGAGGGCTGTGCCCAGTTCTGGCTCCTGCAGGAGAGCCCTGGAGGGGCTGGAGCGTGTCCAGGGCAGGGAACGGAGCTGGGGAAGGGGCTGGAGCCCCAGGAGCGGCCGAGGGAGCTGGGAAAGGGGCTGAGCCTGGAGCAAAGGAGGCTCAGGGGGGACCTTGTGGCTCTGCACAAGTCCCTGACAGGAGGGGGCAGCCGGGGGGGGTCGGGCTCTGCTCCCAGGGAACAGGGACAGGAGGAGAGGGAACGGCCTCAGGCTGGGCCAGGGGAGGCTCGGGTTGGACACCAGGAGCAATTTCCTCCTGGAAAGGGAGCTCAGGCCTTGGCAAGAGCTGCCCAGGGAGGTTTGGAGTGCCCATCCCTGGAGGTGTCCAAGGAAGGCCTGGCTGTGGCACTCAGTGCTCTGGGCTGGGGACAAGGTGGGCATCGGGCCCAGCTGGGACTCGATGACCTCGGAGCTCTTTTCCAAGCTAAATCATTCCATGATTCCATGAAAGTGTTGGGTTCCAGGCACCTTGTGAAAGGGATTTCTCAGCTCTGTGGTTACAGTCTGGCATTTTAGAAGTTCTCAGTTCTGTCGCATTTAGACAGGAGTTGCTCAGCACGGGCCCTCACAGAGAGCAGCTGACCTGGCACCAAGTTTGTTTGAGTTTTAAAAGCTACAAGTTGTGATCTGGTGCCAGAGAAGTTTGAAATCCAGAAAGCTCCAAAGCACGCAGAGACTGTCTTGTAACTTGTAGCTCCAAATGATTCTAGAAATATGAGGGGAAAAAAGTTGGAGGATCAGCAGAGACAGAAAACTTGGTAAGGAGCAGCCCAATGAATCAGGTTTGGGGGTGGAAAAATGGATCATGTGGAGAGGAAGGGAGCACCTTGTCAGAAGGGAAAAAGGAGAATAAACCACTGTGAAAACAAATGTCTTCTGCAGAGGGATGGGGACAGGGCTTTGCCCCTCATGGAAGAGAAACCAGTGAAGGAACAGGGAACCTCCAGCCACTAACAATGGGCCTGAGAGGAGCTGTGATTTCTCGGCAGAGTTTGCATCATGATAATTTAAATGGGCGAATCCTGGAGCTTTTCCAAGGAATTGCATCCCTCAGAGCTCGGAGTGACAATCCTTTCTTTGGTTTTGTAAATTCTTCTGAGGGAGTTGGTGCAATTATTTTATCGAACAGCCATGTAAGCCCTCAGGGTGGGATTTCCCTCACTTAACTTCAGACAGATCCCAAGCAGCTGTACAACTCACCTGGGACTCCGTGGAGTCAGTGCAGACAGCTGCAGTTCTCCTGGAAGGGATTCTGCTGTTTTAAATCTATTTGAAATGTCTACCTGAGGAGGAGATGAGTGATGCTGCAGCCCTTTTTCTGTCTAAACCCACCTACACCTCATGCATATTGAAAATTGTTGTTTGCCATTTCTCCTGCTTTGGTGAAAGCTTTAAATGAGTTGTCTCAGGCACGGGGATTGTTCTGGAGGATTTCTTGGCTATTCTCTCAGGCAGAAGTATTCTCACAGCAGTTTGTACTGCCTTCAAGTTTGGGGAAGGCAAAAGAGGGGGGGAGAGAGAGAGAGTGAGTGAAGGGGATTAAATTAATTATCCTAGTAAACAGAAATATATGTTAAACATTTCCTGTGGATAACAATAATTTATTCAGTTCAAAACTTTGGAGAGCTAATTAAAATCACAGTTTTACAGCGCCAGCTTCCAGCGGAACTATTTTTTCCCAGAAGGTAGGAATATCAGAGTATTTTTAGGCAGGGAAGAAATCGCTTGAGCTCGTAATTATATGGGATCTTTGCTGACATGGAAAGACTGGCAAAGTCAAGATGTGCAGGCAGCAGTCGAGATCTTCCTGCAAAGAACTTCCACTCCGAGCAAATTCTCCTTGGTTTGGTGATCAGAACTGGTGGCCCAGAGTTTGTGCTGCAGGTTTAGGTGTTTTGCTGGGTCTCTCAATCCGATGTTGCCAAAGTGGGAGCTTGGGATGCGCTGCACAGCTTTTTTTTTTAGGCTTTTAGGAACAGAGATAAAAAATGTCACATATTTTCATCTCCCCTCTCTGCATGATCTATATTCTCATGGAATCATTCAGGTTGGAAAAGGCCTCTAAAATCAAGTCCTGTTCGCCCAGGACCGTTGTGTTCCCCCTAAACCACATCCCCCGGTGCCACACCCACACATTTTTTTGAACAATTTCATATCGCACCCGTTGCTAATTCCTCTGAATGAAAAAAAGGCAACTTGGGTTTTCTAAAAGTCCTTAAAAAGCAAAATGAAATACCCAAAAGCTTCTTCCAGGACCTCAAGCCTCGCAACAAGCGAAAACACGGCACTTGTTATATCCCCTTTCAGCAGGACAAGGAAGAACAAGGAATTTATTTCAAGCAATAAAAAGGAAGTTAAATAACCTAAACAAGCTGGGTGAATTTGTGGTCCTGTAGAGCTACTTTGTTCTCTTGATAAAATATCTTAGCTCTCTTAATAAAATATCTGCTCAGCAAGATAAGGACTTGGACCCATTGGAGAGTTTTCCATTTATACTGTATCATTAAAATAACTTTAATTTTGAACTCTTGGTCACAGTGGAAAACGCTGGGACCCAACTGAGTTTTGTTTGCCTCAAGACTGAGACTGCAAAGCCTGGAACGCCCCTTTTTTTTCTTTAATCTTTGTGATCAGAGGTGGAAGGCCTGTTTTATGAATGTGCACTCACACCTGGTATCTTCCAAAGAGCCAGTTTCAATCTTTAAAATCTTTAAATCTGGTTTTAATAAAGGCAGGTCAGAGCAGCGAGAGGCAGAGCATGAGGCTATGAGGTGACAGGTGGGAAAATTAAAAAATTAATGCTTACGAAGGTATGAGAAAGAACTTTCATCTCTGTGCAATGGGGAAATGTGAAAACCTCAGAGAGAAACCAAGGATTTTCCAATGTGTGATTAAAATAACCCCGAATTCCAACCCTTCAAAAGTCAGTAGCACGACAGACTGACCCGGCCTTCTTAGGCAGGGCTTTATTTTTTCAAATTGCAAAGCTTTTTTTACAATTACCAGATTTGCCCTCTGGGCTCACCTATTCAGGCTTGAGAGGACAGTGTCATTCTGGAGATGATTTAGAGCAATTTTGGTGATTTTTTTTTTTTAGGGAAAAAAGGAGAAAAGTTTTTAAAATGCAAGTGAAACTGCCTTGTTATCTGTGCGTTTTACGACGCTCAGCAAGAATTTGGCAGTTTTTTAAAACATACTGAGTGAGACATTGCAGCGAAGTCTCCTTATTTGGACCGTGGGATTTGCTACCAAATTTATGACGTTTCATTTATTGGGAAAATCCCCTGAATTATTAACACAACCGAGGGATCCTCGGGATAATGAACGAAGTATATTAGGAGCAGCTTCGCGCTCGCTTATTGCTCGCCTTTGATTATTCATCAGTTTGCAGCCCGTGGTAATTCACAATTCATCTGCCAGCCATTAATGTGAATTACTGCCGGGATTACGTCTGTTTGCTGCACTTCCTTGCAATAGGAAAGAGAATATTGAACAGTCAATTGTCCAATATGTGCCTTTGCTATGCACATAACCAGGGAAAAAAACCCCATTAGCACAGAAGTTGTGGATGTGCTTTAAGATCTGTCCTGAGTACTGTTTGTATTTTATGAGCCTTAAGGGAAAATCTGTTCAAGAATTGCCTTTGCATTTGCTTTCCCTGCTAGAAGAAAGGGGAAATGGAAAAAACTATTAATTCCTTCATGTACAAACCAAGCTAAAGGGAAAAATGTCATAAAATCACAGAATCGGTGTTGGGAAGTTTGGCAAAGCTCAGGGTTATCTTTCCTTTCTATTAATTAACTATTTTCTTAGGTGTTAAAAAGATGAATATCCACTCAAATCTCTGTCACTCAGTTATTTAAATAACCAAGTTTTATACTCTTTGCTTGGCTCCAAGTACTTCCTTTTCTCCTTGCATATTTTACAGCTCGTATTGCTTTTTTCCCTCTGCTTTACCAAGTCTTGAAATTTTGGGCAAACTCGAGGAAACTTGATTATAGTGCAGATGTCAAACCTCCTGTGACGTTATTGAAAGGTATTTTCCGTTTTCCTGAAATCCCATGAAGACAAGTGGGATTCAACAAGATTTATCACTACACCCTGGCCTGACACCGAAATTTGTGCTTCTTCTGAGGTGTAAGAGTGATTTCATTGAATTAAAAAATTTTACACCTCTTACAGTGTTTATTTGATTAAGGCTTAAAAGAATAAACTTCTATTCCACTAACTGTGCAAATTACTTCTAGACTCTGGACGTGAAAGCTCCCAATATATGTCATTGTCAAGCGTAACTCACTAATTACTAATTAACTTCATTAAGTAACAGCTGCCGAAGAGGAAGGGGAAGAAGGAAAGTGTAGCTAAATCAAAATAAAAGAGGGTTGTGTGTGTCCATTGCACGGTCAAAATGCTTCCTTATTTTCAACTAGGAGCAACTGTGGCTCCAAAACCCTGCTTTGTAGCAGTAAATGAAATTTAAACCCCCAGATGTGGAATTTTTCACATTCCTGCACTGCTGCACAATTTACTCAGCACAGGTAGCTTATCTCAGGCATTTAAAAATGGACCTCGTGCGCTTTAATTAAAAATTACTGCGTGAGAAATTCCGCAACTCTTTGTCACGAAGTCCACGAGACGTTAGCAGGAATTTTCAGATGAAAACTGCATTCCCAGCACCTTCTGGTAGGTCCTTTCATCACTTGGTCAGCTGTTCCGTCTGTTGATTCCAACGACAACAACAACATCCAGCTCAGTGAGAAGGAAATTAAATTTCGAATATTGAGTCCCTATAGGGAGTGTCTCCTCGTGCCTCCCTTTATCAAAATATGCTCCACTTCAGAGAGGAAATTAAATCAAGGTGGCCAACTTCCCTCTCCTCTGTCTCCCCCCATGAACGAGTCAGCCAGAACTGCAGGGATTTATTGAGGAAAAGAGTGATTTCCAAGGGGTAAAAAGGGCATTAGGAACGAAAGCACAGCGTCCCTGCAAAGCAGAGCAGAGGACAATTTCTATTCCTGCACAAGTGTAGTAGAAAATCTCTTTGCAATATTACCAAAGGTGTTAGAAATACCCCACGTGGAGGAGGAAAAGCGGTTGTGCTCTGGGATGTGAATCCAGCCAGGTGAGCTGACCCGTGTGGCAGGGAATGTAGGGATGGATACGGATTAAAGTTTGTTTTCTGGCACTTGCTGGGCTCGGGGTGTGAAGTATGAGGTGCTTGGAATGCTCCTGGTCTCGGAGGGGAGCTCAGACTCTCAGGATCTCCTGAGGGAGGCAATTCCCGCTCATAGAGGGGTCCCGGGAGAAGTCAGAAAGGTTGGGAACCAGGAAAATAACCCAAAAAATCCAGGGATGACCCTTATCCAGGTGCTAGGCATCCCTCAAAAGTTTTATCCCAAGCTGATGGCCACCAGCTGTGTATTAATAACCTTTGTGGATTTTTTCCCTTTTACCGTTTCCACGAAAAATCTCCAACACTCGGAGCAACATTTCTGACTGATTTTGTGAGAGAAGACTCAGGTAGGAAAATAAAGGTCAGGGAACAAAAGGGATTGTTTGGTGCTTAATAGGAAGGTGCAGGGGGAGATGTTTGGAGTCATGCAGGGGAATGAAACACCTGAATCCTGCTCATTTTCTGTGGGACTCAGTTGCCATCTCTGTGCCTCCAGAGTCCAGCCCTTAACATTTTAATTTAAAATCCAGTTTACGGTTAAAACAGCTCAAAAGCAATGCAGGTTTTCATCCAACCCACCTAAAAAAAAAAAAAAGAAAAAAAATTAGTTTGAAAACTGTAGCACCTTTTGTCTCGATCCTATGCAAAACCATCCTCCAAACTAAATATAGCAGTTTTTATTCCCCAGCTCTGAGTGCAGAGAGGAAAACAAAGAGACCTATGTCTGTGCATAGGATTAGAAGACCGGGAGACAGGATTTATTTAAAAAAATAACCAACCCCTGGGCCGAGAGCTGATCACTGGGAGTCCTGCTACTCTGTTCAGCTGATTCAACAGAGCATGAGCTGGAAAAGGCAATGTGCAGACGCCAGACTAAAGTCTAACAATTAAAACACCTCCTAATGAACCAGCAGTGCAGCATATGTCTCCCTGTCAAAAGCAAATCGTTTAACAAACATTACCTTAGGTAATTTATGCTGTTCTGAGGGTGACTCACAGAAAGTTGGTGATTCAATGACCTATCTGGGTCTTGCTATTGTTAGATTGCCAGCTCCAGTTCCTTTTAAGTGCCACTCCAACAATGCGACTGATTAGGAGAGCGAAGCCTTATCAAAATAAAGCTATAAAAGGACTATTTTGCATGTTTGTTTGGAAATGCAGGCTAAATCCTAAATCTAGGGCTTATCTCAGCACCGAGGTGTCCAATCAAAGGATGTTTTACCCAGTAGCCAACAAAGTGGGCTTTGCCCTCACCATTGCACACCCAAAATGCATCCCCAAAATCTACAGAACTGCACTTGGAGGCATTCTGCCCCTGGGGAAACTTAGCAATTCTGTGCGGAGATAATTATTCAGATAATTTTGTGTCAGGAAAGTTTTAATTATAGTGCTGTCAGCTGGTTCACCTGTTCCTGCTCGGTCCGTGTTCGTGATCCATCCATGCTTGTTTCTTAGCCCCATCTACCACCACTGAGATAAATTACTCTGCGGAGACTTTAGTCTTGAACTTCTCTCTGAATCACAAAATCACAGAATGGTTTGTGTTGCAAGGAAATTTAAAGCTCATCCAGTGCCACCCCTGCCATGGGCAGGGACACCTTCCACTGTCCCAGGCTGCTCCAAGCCCCAATGGCCAACCTGGCCTTGGGCACTGCCAGGGATCCAGGGGCAGCCACAGCTGCTCTGGGCACCCTGTGCCAGGGCCTCTCCACCCTCCCAGGGGACAATTCCTTCCCACTATCCCATCTAACACCACCCTCTGTCAGTTTGAAGCCATTCCCTGTGTCCTGTCCCTGCAGCCCTTGGAAATAGTCTTGCTCCATATTTCTTGTCAGCTCCTTCAGGTATTGGAAGGCCACAATGAGGTCACCCCAAAGCCAAATAACAGAAGCAGAAAGATTTCTTCCAGTGTATTTTTCAGTGGGTAGATGCCGCCAGACAGACTCACAAACAAATAAAACAAAATAAAATATTAGTGTTGTTAAAGAGAAGTGGAAGAAGTCACCCAAATGGCTCCATGCTGGAGAAGTCATAAGGCCCCTTGGAATTTAATTCTCCATTTATCCTGAAGCAGCAGCAGACAATGGCAGTGAGCACAATAAATGACTGTGTCTCTTATTTTCACCGTTAATTCCTGGTGGAGATGTGGGGACACTGAAGGTTTTCCATAAAGGGCCACAAAGATCATCTTTCTCTCATTGTGAAATACAAATTGTCTGCTACAACACCCTGCACAGCGCGGAGGTTGTGATTCCTCCTTACAGACCCAATCCCAGCCCCTCCGAACTCACCTTTATGTTTTATGTAGGAACACACTTTGTGTTTTTTATTAAATAAGTGCATTTGAGCAAAGGTGGAGGAGTGGAAGAGGGATTTTACACCGCATTAAGCTCAGGTGGGGTTTATTCATGGAGGGCACAGAAAAACAAATTATCACAGGGTAAGAGCCCTTCATACAACAGCTGACACAGGACGGCCACTCGTGTGTGCTTCGTGTTTCCCCTGTATTTCCCCTGAAAACACGATGTGATTTATGCAAGCGTGGCTTTTTCAATGAAATCTGGTTGAGTAAACTCAAATTACCTTTCCTTTCCTGCCTGCAAGGCACATGTAAGAGAAAAGGAGAGCAGCAGATGCATAACAAATTCTTGTCGTTTCTTGGTATCCCAGGCAGGGCAATATTTGTTTCTCTGGCAAGGCCTGACTGGACTCTTTCTAAAATTGGCAGCTGTCACTGACTTGAATGGGTTTAAAATTCAAGCTAAAAATGTCTCTTTATGTAAATAAGCAACATATTTTACATTCTCAGCCAGTATCCTCTAGCACAGCCTGAATGTGCTTGTGAACAACCCATCATTACATCTTAAAAAAAAATTTAAAAAACCTCAACATTTGTTTGTTTGTGTAACATTTGTTTTAACTCTGTGAATTGTTTATGCTCGGTGGAAAGTGATGGCAAAATCTCAACGATTTCGGATTATTTTGGGGACATCCATGGCGGTGCTGACTCTTGATTCCTCCACTTGCACACACGAGTCACTCCGAGCTTCTGTCCTCACCACGACTGGGCTGCAATTATTAATCTGGATCTGGTATCTGCTGCTGGTGTTTGAAAGCAGCAGGATTTCCAGGGCTATCATTATGGGCGTGTGAGTCACATCCCATCCCCAAGTTTTTGGTTTGCGCCACTTGCCGTGGGTAACATTTACAGTCAGCTTTGCCACAAGAATGATAATTCCTGCCTAGTGTTCTCCACCAGCCAAATGTTGTGCAAATATTCTCTACCTAAGCCTTGCAGAACGTTTCCTGTGAGTAAATATGTTGTAGTCCTCGGAGGGGCAGGTGGGAGAGAGCGGGAGGGAAAGAAAACCTCTCCTCCCTTCCTCTGCAAAGAGCAGGAGCGGTTTCTCCTCCCCTCACAGATTTGTGTGAAGTGTTTCCCTTGTTTCCTGGCCTGTGGAACAAGGATGGTTTTTTCTGTCTCTGTCCACTCGAGCCTGCTTTTGTCCTTGTTTTATAGGGAAGATAACTGAGGGGAGAAGGGGATTGCCCAGAAACTGTGCAGCAGCTCTGGCATGGATTCGTTCAGACCAGGAGCACTCAGCGCCGCCCAGCCCCTCTCCACACCGCTGTATTTGACTTTCTTCCTGCCAAAATGTTTTTGTTCCATGGTTTGAACATGGAGATTTGCACCATTTTATAAGAAATCCCGGCTAAGGAAACACTCATGGATCTAAATGTCAGAAGGAGAAAGAATAAATTCACATTTGGCTGTGGAAACACCTCTATGATTAATCGAAAGAGAATCTCAGGAGTTGTAGGTAAAACTGTATCACATCTCCTTCAGGGACAAGAAGTATTTTGAAAACACCCCTGGCCCAACACAGGAGGAGAGATTTTATGTTTTCATCCTAGGACTTGAGAGGCATTTCTGTTCCTTTTATTCTGGGTGGATGGAGAGAAAATTATGGAGAAAATTGCAAGCCTTTCTCTGTCTGGAACTTGAAGTTGCTCACCCTGCTCCATGCAGCACAAACACAGGGAAGATCTCTGGAATAGGTGAGTTGACATGACTCTGATCCCTCATATTCTTAAAGAGAAATGTGCTCTGATGGTCTCAGTGCAATACATGAAGGGCAGAGAGGAAGAACAGAGTTTCACAAAAAGTGAATTTTGGTTTTCTCGCTCTGAGTTTAACAGGCTGCAGTTTGTAGCAGCTGAAAATGAGCAAAGCCACTGCTCCACGAGGCAGAGATGATGGGCCAGGGATTGCTGTATCTATCCTGTATCTATGCCAAGCACAGGAAAATATCAAGAACTTGTTAAGTGATGTATTTTAAGTGATCAGCTACATGGGTTCTGCAGTCACGCACCTCCTACAAGCGCCGGTGATCCATCAGCTCCCCAGCACGCAGGCATCTCATTACAATGGAGAGCACACGAAAATCTACTCAGATTTGCCAGATTTGTCAGATTTTCCACTCAATGTAGGCCCTTTGTTCATTGCTCCGTGCTGGACTTTGTGTGCTCTGTTCCATCCTCTTCCCAAATCAACCAAATCCTTGGTTTTTGGGTGTCGAGTGAGTTGCAAAATGAGGCCTCAGCTACAGCCTCAGTTGTTATATTTTGCTCCCTTTGTTGCTGAGGCCTTTCCTGCTCTGAAAACACATTTATATTGTCATGGAGAGTATAGATACCTGGATAGATATCTTCCAGATCTTATAGATGCCTTGGTTCTAAAATAGAAACCAGACAGAACCTATCCACGGCTTGTTAATCCATCACTTTCATTCAGACACGAAGATTTACATTTCACGTGTTTTCCAATATTTCACAGTGGGTCTGCTGCAGAAAACGCCAGCTCTAAGAGTGGCAACAGGAAAAAATGGTGATTTTTTTCCTTGTAAAGAGTAATTTCAAAGGTCTGTGCCACCTGACTACAGCCCTCCTTTAAAATCAGGATTATGGTAAGAAGGAGAGTGGTGAGTAAGAATTATCAGAAGTGTTTCTGCTGTTTGTTAGCGTTCTGAGCCGAAGGGATATGATATTTTTGCCCTTTCGCTGAAATCCAGAGAAGACTCTTAGAAAAAGGGCTCTGTCGCCATCTGTTTTGAACATGCAAGGCACATCAGCCAATGCCCATGGGATGACATTTGCTGTTGTGTAAAGTACAAGTACAATGTCTCCTCCCCAGTTACCCTCCGGGCTTACATGCTCCTGAAGTACCCGGGATTTTCACAGCGAGTTGCACAACGGTGGATTTCAGCCAAAAAGTAAATGATAGCGACTGAAGGCAGCATCTGTAAAGCTCTACCTGAGGAACTCATGGTAATGTCATTTTTTTTTTTCTTCTCCCTGCTCAAATGCCAGACTTGTTGATCTGCAAAACACTGCAAATGCTGCCCTCTTGCATCGCTGAGAAAAAGGCTTGATCTTATCGTTTGATGTGGAGATGGGGATAAGGTTGGACTTGAGGACCTTGGAGATCTTTTCCAAACTAAATGTTTCCATCATTCTTAGAGACAGAATCCCACATTTAACTGCTGTCCCTCAGCCCTCTCCTGTGTTTTGACTCTGTGGGGCACAGGCACCACCTCAGCTCTTGCTGGTGGCAGTTCGAAATCCTCCCCACCCAGTTATTCCAGGGCAAGAGTTTGAAAGGAATTTGTGACAGCAGCTAAGTGTCACGGTCCTCTAAACTACAACATTAAGTAAGTGGATTTAAAGCAGGTGGATTAAATGCTTTAGTGGGGGCCATGATGAAAGGAAATGCCTTGGCAGATCTGCAGGGCTGTCCCGGTGATTGACGTCCTCAGGTATTACTGGTGCTGCAGCTGGGACTTGCAATTTCACATCTTAATACTTATTTGACTAATTTTAGAGTTCTGAGGGCTCGGCAGTGACTGAGCAGACTGTGAGAAGACACGGTGGGAGAATCAGCTCCTGATTCACCAGTGATCCTGAGCAGGGGTGGGGTGGGTTGCAAAGGGCACTTTTGCAAGGGGACACTTTTCTGGCAGACAAAATTAAGAGCTGAGCACTGAATGAGAACGGGGAGAGTCTGAAGAGAGGTTTTTCTCTTTTTCTAAAGGGTTCCTCAGGAGAGCTGCTACTTCTCCCTATGTTTATCACAGAATTAGCACCATGGTGTGGTCAGATCAATAAATCTTGACTAATATTAGGCTATGAAAAGTTTTACTTGTCATATCTGCTGCCTGGTTTTGGCAGAGGACGGAGAAAAAAAACCCTCCAAGCAATTATTTGTTCCAGATGTTCACGTGCAGAGCAAAACCAATGCTCAGTCTCACTGGAGTGCTTTGAATGCTGTTTTTCCCTGGTGGAGAAAGACTTCCATACACCTGCCACAAGCTCCACACACAAACCAGTAAGAAAGGCAACAATTCAATCTTCAGCCGTGATTTTGCAGGGTGGGCTGGGGCACAGACTGAAATACAGCAGTAAAAATAAAAAAAAAATCACAGAGCAGCCCTTTGGGTGATTGTCCTTCTCTTTGTACGTGGAACGAAACAGGGATCCCCTGGGGAAGAAAGGGGTACCTGGCCAGGTAATTATCACCACCCATGCACACAGGAAAGGCTTCATTGGAATTACACAGAAAGCAGCAGCTCTGTTGTTTCCTTGCACATCAGGGCTCATTTTGCAACCTCGGTATTTTCCTTTTTAAACATGAACGTGTTGTTTTTTCAGTCGGGAAGAGTTAAACATCGAGGGCTTCAGGCAGCAGCGTGTGAGTTGCAACAGCTGATTTAGTGGCTGATTTAACCATGTCAAAGTTGGAACCTGATGTCTTGTTTTGAGTGTGGGGGTAGGCACAGAGGGGAAAAAAGAAGAGTGATGGAGAGATAGATGTGAGTACCTGAAATAAAGTGTTCTATCACAATGGGATAAAATTGCTGGTAAATAAGGAAACCTGAAAGGCTGACAGGCAGCAAACTTAAGGAATATGAGAGGCACTAGGAAAGCATCAGCTCTCTCATTGCCTGCTGCTGATGAAGTTTTTCCCACATTACCCATTGAAGCATTATGCAACAAAGCCAGAATTGCTTCCTACTCCAGAAAAATTAATGTTCTATAAAATTTGCTGTTGCTTTAATATTTTCCCATTAAAGTGGAATAAATTGCTGTTACATCATTTGAACGAAGTGAATGGATGTTGGCCCAATTTATTATCAATTCTTCTCACCAACTGTTTCTGCAAGCTGCAGGAAAGGGAAATGATAATTTGCAAAGCTCTGTGATCCAACGAGAGTCTGTAAAATGTGCTGCTGGATGAACCCTGCCCTTCAGATCCCCGGTGTGGTCATGAAATAGTCGCTTTACACTTGGACAAACCCTGGAAGTTCACCTTCTCACATCTCGGAAAGGGCCTGTGGAAAAAGAGGAATTTGTCTGTCTTTTGTTGTGTCCCTCTTGGGCAGTGCTTTGATGTCCCAGCACAGCTCACAGGTGTCCTCACCTAAAAGAGAAAAATAGATTTCAGCAATGCCAATGTGTGTTTTTAAAAGGGCACATCTGAGTTACGGTGTGAGCAAAGGGATCTGAAAAGGGAATGTAACTCAAATTTAGGATTAATACTGTTTCAAACCCCCGTCCTGGTCTCCTGTCCCCTGACACAAAATCAGCTTTTCAGTGATCAAAACTGGTTTTATATCAGGCTCATGTAGAATGGATTTTACAGCCATGTGCACCCTTTATTTATTTGATTAAAGTGCTGGCTCACATTACTCCTAATTCTTCTGCCTTGCAATTTGTCCCGAGCGTTCCTGTAGCTTTAACTTCATCTGTCACAGCTGCATTTTTCATGCAGGGATTCATGGTGTAATAGCCTTGTCCACCATCTAGGCCTAGATTTATTATTTGGTTTTCATTAGATTTTTTTTCCTATTTTCTCCTTATGACTCAGTGATTTGAAGAAATTGCACTATGCAAATGCTTTTTGAGAGTGTCAGCTCTCTATTTTTTCCACTTGCTGTAGTAAAAATATTGCTCTCATTTTTCTTTAGTTGCAATTCCATGAAGCCCAATATTTAATTTTAGGATATTAAACCACCAAGAGTTTTCATTTTTGATTAAATAAAGTCCCTCTTCATACAAAACACAGTCATTTTTAGGACTTTTCTGAAGCCTGGCTTTGGTTTTCTGGGGGGGGTTGGTTTTATTTTTTAACTTTTCTTTCTCATTTGCTGCTCTAATCCACAGTGATTTTCTAGGAACAAATAGGAAACCTTTCAACCACTTCTAAGCAGTCCCAACTGTATCTCCCATCCACGTTGCCAAGGACTGAATTCCCTGCTGTACAGTGAGGAATCTGCAGCAGGCACTGGAATTTTTATAACAACCACTTTTTAAACACTATGGAGTGGAATCAAAGCTGGTTCTGTTCTCTCCCAAATAATTCCTGCCAAAGCTGCTCCATTCCTGATAGGAGATGTGGAGCTGTAGAAGGTTAAGGTGAAGTGTCTCATCTGAATCACAGGGACATCCAGAGGGACCTGGACAAGCTCCAGAAACGTCCCATGGGAATCTCGTGAGGTTTAACCCCACCAAGGGCTGGTGCTGCACCTGGCTTGGGGCAATCCTTGGGATCAATCCAGGCTGGGACGAGCAGATGGAGAAGCCCTGGGAGAAGGATTTGGGGGAGCTGGACCTGCCCCAGCCCAGAATTCCCTGAGCCATGGGCTGATCCCCAGTGTGGGAATCAGGAAAAGGATTGGGATTGTGCCCCTGTGCCCCTCTGCTCAGGTGAGACCCCACCTGCAGAGCTGCCCCAGCCCTGGGGCCCGGCACAGGGAGGACGTGGAGCTGCTGGAGAGAGCCCAGAGGAGGCAGCAGGATGAGCAGAGGGATGGAGCAGCTCTGCTGGGAGGAAAGGCTGCGAGAGCTGGGATTGTTCAGCCTGGAGAGGAGAAGCTCTGGGGTGACCTCACTGTGGCCTTCCAATACTTAAATGAGCTGACAGGAAAGGTGGAAACAGAATATTCACAAGGGCCTGGAGGGACAGGACAAGGGGGAATGGCTTCAAACTGCCCAAGGACAGGGATGGATGGGATATTGGGAAAAAAATGTTCCTTATGAGGGAGGTGAGGCCCTGGAATAGAATTCCCAGAGCAGCTGTGGCTGCCCCTGGATCCCTGGCGGTGCCCAAGGCCAGGTTGGACACTGGTGCTTGGAGCCACCTGGGACAGTGGAAGGTGTCCCTGCCCATGGCAGGGGGTGGCACTGGATGATCTTTGATGTCCCTTCCAACCCAAACCCGCCTGTGATTCCATGATCTCTTCCTCTAAGCAGTTCCATTGAACCAGAGCCCACCAGGGCTCTGCGGGGTTTCAGACGTGTCCAAGCGTTACAAAAAATGCATCTTTGCACTGCTCAGTGAACGAGCCGGATAAATCTGGGAGCAAACAGAACATCCCAGTCCTCCAAACCAGCTCTGCCAACATTCCAGCACTTGAAAAGCAGCTGCAAAACTTTACCAGGCGTTCACTTTAGATGAATACCCCTGGAATAAGCAGCCCAGTGACTGCACACAATGGCATCTGACCCTAATCAGGGAGAAATGTGGAGACAGAGGCCACCTGTGTAAAGGGAGTTTGGCCAATAGATGCAATCATGCTCAAAACATTTGCCCCTGCCCACCACCCCCATTTCCTTTCCAGGATTCCCAGGTGGAACACATCGAAGGCTTGGGATTTTTTTCCCTGTGGATTTGACTTCCACAAGCAATATTTTGTTTTTTAAAGGTTTGGACTCGTGATAACTCCTTTTAAAAATAGGCCCTTCCTTGCGTGCCTTTCATGCCCAAATGCCAGCTTTACTTTCAGTAGACTGGAAAGTTTCATCTCTTTTTTTTTTGATGTGAATTGAAGACTGGCTGGTCAGCTTTCACTACTGATTGAATCCTTCAGCTCTGTTCTGGATCACGATTATGTTTGATGATGAATCAAATTAGTTTTTATGCTTGACGACCGGTAAATAAAAAAACTCTAGTTTAAAAAATTGCTTCAAGGGAAATGAAGTTTGGAGAGGGTGGAAAAAAACCTCCCAGTCTAATGAAAGGCAAGTTCTTGGAAATAAAACTAGGGGACAGATAAAATTTAAGTGAAATGCAAATTATAAAGACAGCTTCTTTGCTGAATCAGGCAAGTGTCCAATTCGCTGTTTCCATGAAACATGGTGCTGTGTTCACTTGTCACAGACGATTTGTAAATTCCAGCAGGTCTCCTGCTTGTTCCTACAATTGCTCCAGCAGATATTACATATTTGCCGTATTTTTTATATCACACTTAAAAGAAATTAACACAGATTGTGGGCTGGCAGGAAAAAAACTCCCTGGGGAGCTGCAAGTTTGTACCCTCCCTTGGGTAAATGAGTCAAACCCCACCACCTCTCCCCTCTGGCTCAGGCTCTGGGAAGCAAAAGCTTCAGCTCACACCTACTCAACAGGACATCTCTGCCGGAAACCTTGTTCAATAAATTATGATGGAGATGCAAAGAGGAGATAATAATAATTTCACTGAGACAAGAGGCCACCAGTTCCTTTGAGGAGCCACTGAGGTAATTAGGCACTGATAAATTGTGTAATAGTGTATTTTGGGACTTTCTGATGGTGCCATTTAAGGTGTTGCACAGATCATCTCTTCTCCCAAAAGCCGATGGATGTGGTTTGTCCTGCTGGTGGATGTGGTCTGTAAAAAGCATGAGGGTGGCCCAGCTCAGGGCTAAACCCTGAGCACAAAATGCCTGCAAGGAATTCTGCAGCAGCGACTCAGTCACTTCAGAGCACCCCAAAACGCTCTCAGTCCCCTTCTCCTTTCTTATGGACATCATAAGGTTTGCAGCATTTGATTGTCGCAGCTCTGTGGTTCTTCATTGAATGTTTTCTTCTTGTATTGGAAAGACAGAGCCCAAAGAATCAAATGTCAAATTTCTTGTAATTTTTCAGCTCAAAGTGCCCGAAGTAACGCCAGGGATTTTTTTCTGTGTTCCTGGTTTAGGCTGCTGTGCTGGAATTACACCGGATTTATTCTGGCACAACACTGGCAGAGCTGTGGGCAGGTACAGGTGGGTGGAGAGGTGACGAGAGACTCTCTGCACGCTTGCTGTGATGGTGTTCAGGAGAGTTTTGATGGTGGTGGAGTCTAACCTGATTTAAACAACCTGTCTGTGTTACAGACCCCTCGAATTCCCAGCTCCTGCAGCAGGGGACACGAGGGTTATGCCACCAGCACAGATGCCCTCTTTGCCTGCCCAGTGCCTCCAAATACGCTGATCTCATGTGAAAGGCTCAAAAACAATTGGACAGAAGGACGAAACAGGCAGATTGTATAACTGCACAAACCCCCTTTCTCAAGGAAATATGGGAAAGCCCCAGTAACTGGTAATAAAACCTTTCCCCACCCCCCCCATCAGTGGATCTATTTATTACTGGCTTTACCTGCAAGATATCCATAGGATCCCACCAAAACAGTGTCCAGCCATTGCAAATTGATGATATTTAGCTGTGCTGCAGATATGGGATACACCAAAAGATGCATCTCGGGTGGCCCTGATTTCCCAGGAGGTGTTTAAAAGTCTGACTCCATTCCCTGTTCCCATCGTTGTAGTACCATGTATTTTCTCACACCAGGCACCAGTGTCCCAGGGTTTTGTTCATCTCCTGCACCCTGTTTCTGCTCTGGAGCTGCACCCCTGCCAGGACACCAAACGCAAACCAAAAATCATTTCTTTTGCATTCCTGGCAATTTTGGACGATGTTTTAATGACCTGCTCCTTTCCCTTTGTGTTGCAAAGACCTGGGGACTCTTGCCAGCCCCTGGGGTTCAGAATTCCTCCTGCACCACTTCCAGCCTGCTGCAGTCACGAGGGGAAGGAAAGCAGCTGCCACAGGACCACAAAGCAGAAGTATTTTCCCTATTTTCACAGGTTTTCCTTTAAGCTGTCCCCTCCGTCTTCTCCACACTTTGCATTTCACTCGGATCTTGTTTTCCAACCTTGTGCGTGTGTGCCCTGCTCCCAGACTCTCCTGGCCTGGAAATTGTGCATTTTTTTTCCCGAGGGGAACACGCAGACTTTCTCTTTGAAATCTGCCTGGAGCGTGGCAGCAAAAATCCTCCATTGTCATTTCACATTCAGGGAATGAACAGGGGAAGGAAGGTTCTTCACTCCCCGTTTGTTGCAAAGAGGATAAGGGAATATTTTTGTCAGCCGTCCACACTGGGTGGTATTTTTTTTGTTGTCGTTGCACTGCTGGGCACAGAACTTGCGAATTCATTCCTGTCTTCAATCATTAGACAGGTGCTTCCAAATCTTCAGCTGGGGATTTGGCAGCGTGCTGGAGCACTGGGTGCATTTTATTAAAATCATCTGCTCTGCAATGAGGCAGCGAACGTGTGATATTCCCTCACATTTTCACTCTCTCGGCCTTGCAGTAACCATCCCCTTCTTCCCACTGGACAAGGCACCAACTGGGCAGTCTCAATTTCAGCTGCATCAGCAGCAAAGTGCATTTCCTCAATTTGGAGTGAGCGTTGGACATGGATTTGTGCTGGATTCCACCTGGGGCTGGGGGACAGATTATTCCCGGTATTCAGAAAGTCTCCTGAGGCAAACGTGTTTTCCTTGACACCTTTTGGAAAAAGTTTCAACTCAGAGTTATCTTCTACTGGCTTGCCTGTTTATATCCCATTTTTTTGGGCATTTTTGTCCTGGTTTCTCTATGTCCCGTAGTTCACATGGCTCTCATGTAAATACTCTTTGTAGCACTGTTGAAATGGGCAGGTTTGGCTGCAGGATATTGATGGGATGTGATGCAGAAAGCATTCAGATGTTGGGATTTGGCTGTTTCAAATAGAGCTTGTCAGCAATTAATTGAAAAGGTCCTGTTTCCTTTTATATTTTTGTTGATTTTGGAATTCTGGTGGGTTTTCTCTCCAAATATTTCGAACTCAGTAGAAAGCAGGTATGGTGACAATGAGGAGCCTGGCTGTAAATGGTTCGGAAAAAGCTTTCAAAATAGTCAGTACCATATTTCTCAGAGAATCACAGGATTATTTGGGTTGGGAGGGACCTTGAAGATCCATTTTCAACCTCCCTGCCATGGGCAGGGACACCTTCCACAGGACCAGGTTGCTCAGAACCCCTTCCAGCCTGTCCTTGAACACTTCCAGGGATGGAGGTGTTCCTACAGCCATCCTAGGCAAATACAAAATAGTATTTTACTATTTTGATCTATAAAACTTCATTTTTAGTGACTTTTTATTTTTAGTTTGCATTTTTCCCCTTAAAAAAGTTTCAAACACTAACTGAAAAGAAAAAAAACCCCAATAAAATTAAGAAAAATATCGATTCTTATAACTCAGAAATTACACAATGGGAGTCAAGTCACCTTTTTTTTTGTTGTTTTTGGAGTTGTTTTTTAAATTGCTGCACTGAATTTGGCAGAGGAAAGGCAGGATTTTTGGAATCTCAAAAGACCTCGTGGTGCAAGGAAAACCCTTTCAGCTGGTCCCAAATACGACAGATTTCATCAGAAAATATTTTGTACTAAAATGTCCTTAAGAAATCACTGAAACCTCCTCAGGTCTTGTGTTGTTCCCTTCAGAATTTTTGATGACGAGGAACAAACGGAATTAATTATGTTGTATATCTGTGTCTCTGAATAATTGTAGACTAGTCCAACGTTAGTCCTGGACTAAAATGCGAAATTAGGATCAGAAAAATCTCCACTTTGCTTTTCACAGTAAGAGAAAAGAGATTGCCCATGGCTGGAGTTATATAATGTCCATCTAGATTATGACCTTATATAATTTTTACAGTAGATTCGGTGACAATAAAATGGGATTAACGTTTCGAAAGGTTCAAAGTGCCCCAAAAGGAATCTTGCTAAAGAATTCTACCCTCTTCTCTCCTGGAGCCTGAAGTCCATGAGAATGTGAGACAGGGAGAACTGAACATGTGGGAAAACAATTTACCTGGCAACCTGTCTCCTGTTTGCTGACTGTTGAGGGTAAGAAACCTACAGCTCTGTGAGGGGAAAAAAATCCCCCATTAACTTTGCTGCCAGAAGGAATCAAATTTAAGTTCCTCTGTAGGTGCTTTTTAAATAAATCTGGAATTCTAACTCCAACAAGTGCAGCTGAGCAGAGGAACCTCAGCAGAATCTGCCCACTTTGTTCTGGGTTTTTGGATGCAGGGGACATGTGGGAACATGAGTGTGAGGGGACTGCAGCCCCATATGTGTGGGGATCCTCTTGGCAGCCAGCACCTTCCTTCGGGAAGGGATCCAAGGCAAGTTCTTGATGTGCTCCTGGGGATTAATAAAGCAGCAGGATGGGAAATGGTGGTGGGATATGGATACAGGGAGCGTGTGAGGGATGAAGTGCTGGTTATCCCTGGGACTTGGCAGGCGACTGGGTAAAAAATTCTCCTGAAAGACTTCATGAATTGCAGTGTGGGGTGACAGGAGAATCCTCCTGGCCTGCATCCTCCTCTCAGCTTAAAATTACCCCCTTATCATTTATAAGGATCTTCTCTCATTAGAAAGTGATCATCCAAGGCTGTTAACATTTTCTAATATTTTCCTTGTCAGAAGTGAAATGCTGCAGGTGTCCTATTAAGTGTAATTGGGACATAAATGCAGGTGGATTTAGGAGGGAGTTTAGTCCCTCACTGAGTTTTTCTAGACCTCTGAGAAAGGAAGTGAGATATGCAGGCCCTTGACACCAGACTTGCTCATTTGGCACCTGTCCATCCTATTCGTGGCTGGTACCACATTCCTTTACATTTCCAGTCAAGAAGTGCCTTCAGCAGCCTCACCTTCCCCTTCATGGGCAGGGAAATGGTGGGATGGTTCTTTTGTGAGAAAAGGCAGCAATTTTTTCCCTCAATTCTGTGCCAATTCCAGTGAGTCACACACACTATTTATTTCTTCATGGCTGGTGTACAAAGGGCTTTGTTGCCGCCTGACAGACACTGATTGCTGACCCAAAACTGTGACCACATCACAGAGATGCAGCTCAAACTGGAGGGGCTGAGAGAGGGTGGGAGCCTGCAGGCTTCACCTGGAGCTGACCAAAGCTGAAGTGCTGCAGGGCACTCGTGCTCTCCAAGGTGTTTGAGTTGGTTCTACAGAAAGGGTCCGGCTGGAAGGGACCACAGCGGGTCACTGGTGCCACCTCCCTGCTCCAGCAGGGCCATCCCAGAGCACAGGGCACAGGAGTGTGTCCAGACGGCTCTGGAATATCTGCAGGGAGGAGACCCCACAGCCTCTCTGGGCAATCTGCTCAGGGCTGGGCCCTGCCCAGGGCAGAAGTTCTGCCTCCTGCCCAGGGGGAATTGCTGGGCTCAGTCCCTGCCCGTGGCTCTGGGGCCATTGCTGGGCCCCCGCAGCAGAGCCCGGGCCCTGCTCGGAGCCCTCCCTGCAGCTAGGGACACCCAGGGCTGAGGGCCCCTCTCGGCTGGGGCTCCTCTCCAGGCTGAGCAGCCCCAGCTCCCTCAGCCTCTCCTGGGCACGGAGATGCTCCAGGCCCTTCCTCGGCTCCGCAGCCTCCGCCGGCCCCGCTCCAGGAGCTCCCTGGCCCCGCTGTGCTGAGGAGCCAGAGCTGGACACGGCACCCCAGAGGTGCCTCCAGGGCTGGGCACAGGGGCAGGATCAGCCCTGACCTGCTGGGAATGCTCTTCCCGATGCCCTCCAGGACACCATTTGCCCTTAAAATCAGTGCTCAGGGAAGGAGAAAGCTCCGTGTGCTCAGCCCTTGCAGCTGCTCCGCCCTCCCTGTTCCTGACACTGATTTATGCTGCGGGGGAGCAGACAATGCCTCAGAACACAATAATAGACTTTGGGTTTGTTTACTGACTTTTCATGCCCTGAAATGCTCTGAGCAGCCTCCACAAATGGCAAGTTAAATGTTAACAGCTCCATGTGCCGCGAGTTCCGTGGGTGAATTAACCCCCGTAGACTTTCCACTTGTGAACTCGCAGCCTACCCTCTGCTCGAGGCTCTCTACCCTTTCCCTGGCAGGTTTTTCCAGACATTTGGTGGCAGAAATCTTCCCCTGCTGGGTCTCATGCTGTTGCCCTCATGCTGTGACCTCGAGGGCCCTGCAAGCCCAGATCCTGCTGTTTCGGTGGCCCTTTGTGGGAAGGAGTATCTGCCAACAGCTGTGGGCTCAGCTGGTAAAGCTTTGGAATATAAACCTGTCTCGACGCCCTGTGTGCAACAAAAGCCTAAATAGACAAAATTCAGCAGCCAGTCTGAACTCATCCCAACTAAATTTCTGTCTTAGAGCGTTTCCAGTTGCAGAAAGCACCTGCTGGGCCAGGGTGTTAAAGATCACCAACCATTTGCACCAATCCTCCCTCTTCCCCCTGCTTTCCCTCGAACTTCTGTCCCATATTCAAATTAAATATCAGAATCCCAGCAATGTATTCCATCGGAAGCAAGTGGCATTTATTTCTCTTAGCCTGGCTTCCAAAATAAATGAGG
Organism: Mohoua ochrocephala; assembly: GCA_013398855.1. Lineage (NCBI taxonomy): Eukaryota > Metazoa > Chordata > Aves > Passeriformes > Acanthizidae > Mohoua > Mohoua ochrocephala. The sequence continues at coordinate 18,763 of VZTA01022796.1, read as the reverse complement.
CTGACGCGACCCATCTGATAGGCAAACCCTCTCTCTCATAGCTTTTAAATCTGTTGCGGAAATCATCCTGCAAGTCATTAAAATAATAAAAATGTTGTAAATTTGCTCCGCCAGGGGAAAAAACCCCCCAGCATTCAGGTGTGTAATTCTCATATCCAACTTCACTTTAGTTGGCAACCTCACCAGCTCTCACTCATTTAAATCTCTGGCAAGCTTTAAACATTAATTAATGTACTGTATTATCATTTCTGTTAAACTGTTTCTGGCAATATTTGGCAAGTTCTTGTTTCTCCTTGCCAATCTCCTTGTTTTGGACTGTGTGAGGAAATAATGTATGCACAGATCAGGCTGTGACTGGGGAGTTATTGCTTGATAAAACCGGTGACTTTCTTTTCCTGATTATTGCATTTTAAGCCGTGTTTGTGACAGACTGTCTGACATATTAGACATAATAAAGAGCCTAATAAACAGTATTATTGAAATCCACGTAGAAGATAGGTCAAAACTCTGAGAAGAAGAAGAAAACACTGTTAATTATAGATGGAAGGCTGGCTTCTGAAAGTGCTGGAGGGCCTGTTTTAAGGATGTTTATCTCCAGAAGGTTATGAAAAAGTCAAAAGATCACATCCCTATCAACAAATATGTATAAAATAAATTTAGAAATGAATATCCGTTATATTCCTTTATCGAGTTATGGAGATAAATGAGATGCCAGGAACTAAACTTTTATCTCCAGTGACATGATGTTTTTCTGTTTTCGAGTTTTATTTCCTTCCTCAAGTTTTCTTTTCCCCTCCGAGCCAAAATGGTTTTTCCTTCCCTGTGCTCAGCTGAAAGTAAATGAGTCTTTAAATGATTTCTCGATTTTTACTGATCCTTGCTACTCCGTATTTTGTAATCAAAACATCTCAAGCGTAAAGGAACAGAGTCTTCTACAGCAACACCACATGCTCACTTAGGAGGATATGTTATCTTTGGCTACAACTTTATCTTTTTCTGAGAGCTATAAGTTATATTAAAGCTTCAGGAATTCTTAATATGTTAAAAATTTTCTTCCTTTCCCAGTCCCTTAATAATGAGTGATGGCTTGGGCCTCTGGAGCTTAATTTTATTTTAATTGGCCTGGGTCATCCCCAGGTTTGTGATAGTGGGCAGAAGGTATAACCATAATCCAATAATTTTCAGATCATGTCAAACAGAAAGACAAAGCAAAGGGCCGTGGATCTCTGTCACAACTCGGCCTCTTGCTGAACAGTTTGGGGGGAGGGCATTAAATATTTATGGGGTAATTAGCAATGGTTAGAAAGTGCCAGGCAGTGCATGGATGTGGGAGAGGCTCTGAAGGGACACAGAATCATAGATTCTACAGAGAACAGAGATTCTCATAGAAGAGAGACATAGAATCATAGAACTATTTGGACTGGAAGGGACATTAAAGTTCATCCAGTGCCACCCCTGCCATGGCAGGGACACCTTCCACTGTCCCAGGCTGCTCCAAGCCCCAGTGTCCAACCTGGCCTTGGGCACTGCCAGGGATCCAGGGGCAGCCACAGCTGCTCTGGGCACCCTGTGCCAGGGCCTGCCCACCCTCCCAGGGAACAATTCCTGCCCAAGATCCCACCCAGCCCTGCCCTCTGGCACTGGGAAGCCATTCCCTGGCTCCTGGCCCTGCAGCCCTTGGAAATTGTCTCTCTCCATGGTTCCTGTGGGCTCCTTCAGGCCCTGCAAGGCCACAATGAGCTCACCCCAGAGCTTCTCCTCTCCAGGCTGAACAATCCCAGCTCTCGCAGCCTTTCCTGCCAGCAGAGCTGCTCCATCCCTCTGCTCATCCTGGTGCCTCCTCTGGACTCTCTCCAGCGGCTCCACGTCCTCCCTGTGCTGGGACTCTGGAGCTGATAACTGGTTTTGGAAGCTGATTAAGATCTTTTGCAGGTCCCTGTAAGACAGAAGAAAGCAGAGTTTTTCTTTACCTACTCAATCCGCCCGACACGAGGCTGTGCAGAAGCTGTAGAACACTGGAGATCAGTGACACTGGAAGTGAGTGGCACTGGCTGCCTCTCATTGTAGCAGGAGCCTGCACGAGGTGTCTGGAGGTGGGAGGTCCATGGAGAGACAGCTGGGCAGGGCTCTCACCCCACTCCTGTTTTGTCTTGTTGATGTGGTTCAAGTTGTAAATCATCAGTCTGATGGAATTCATGGAACTGGATCTTTCTTGCCTGATCTGAAACTCCCCACTGCACTCAGGCTCCCAGATGGATTTGTAGCACCTTCTGCTGTTCCTCTGTATCTGCAGATGTCAGGCAGGCCTGTGGAGTCTCCTGTGGTGAGGGTGAGATCCTTTAACACCTGTCTTCTCCTTGGATACTGCCATGCCACGTCTGACACATTCCCTGAGGTGTCCCTTCCACACACTCCTGTCTGACAGCTCTGCCTCCTGCTCCCATCTGCGCCTGGTGCACGCGGCAGGAGCAGCTGTTCCTGCTCCAGACATCCCTGCTTTCCCCTCTGGCGGCTGAATCCCGTGGTCTTGGAGCAGATATGCTCTCCTCTTACGTGACTGGACACCTCCAGCCTGTGGCCTCACGTGTGACCCTCACATTTGGGCATTTGACTGACCTGTGGATGGAACAAGCGTGCCCGTGGGAATGGTGACATAGTTCGGAATCTGTAGCATCTGAATGTTTTTTCTTCCTGGAAAAGATGGTCAGGCTTGGGAAGGGGCAGCCCAGGGAGGTCTGGAGTCCCCATCCTTGGAGATGTTCAAGGAATGACTGGACATTACACTCAGCTGACAGGTTGGTGATAAGTCAACTGGACTCGATGATTTTTGAGGTCTTTTCCAACCGTAATGGTTCTGTGATTCTGTAAAAACCAAGGGGTGACATCACTGGAGACTGGGAAAGGAACGGAGCTGCTGGGGGGCTGAGATGACTGCTCACAGCTGGAGAGATCCCCTGTCCTTGATTTTCATTGCTGGGAGAGAAGGGATGCAGTCTCCAAATCTTCGATGATGTCCTGTTCGGGGAGCCAGGAGAGGCTGAGTGGGAATTGTTGTGATGGAGAGGTAAAAGAGGGAATTATTTAGAATTCCCCTTGAAGGATGGTAGCCAAACCACCACAAAAAATTTCATTTATAATTTCTTAGATTCAAAAGGCTGTTTAAACACTGCATTTGTTTGCATTGGTGGAGAGCAGGGTCAGAACATTTCTTTTGCACTTCCCTTCATTTCTCTGAAATGTAAATCCATTTCTTTACGTGCTGCGTGATTTACTTCGGTCCACAAAGGTATTTCCAAACTCTGAATTGAAGGACTTGTTGGGCACTGGTTTTCATTTAGTGAATTGTATTCCCAAAGAGAGGGACTGGGATTATTTAAAGGTATTTATGTCTCTAATGATGCCTTGGAAAAACAGGCCACAGCTGAGGTCACGTTGGCTGCCAAGTATTGAGAACCTGTACTAATACACCTCTTGGGCTGTGAATAAATATCATCTATTCTGCAGAATTAGGTTTTGCTTGCCCTTTATGGCGTTGGTGTTTTTACCTTTGATTAAACTGTGTGGATAGTTGGGGGATTTGCAGTTTGCATTTTAAGAAATAAAATCTCTTGCCTTGCTACAGTGATTTGTTTTTTGCATTTATTTATACAGTTTTGTGAGGTGTTTTTTCACAGAAGGCGTAAGTAGCAGTCATTTTTATTCCTTTTTTTCCCCTGTTAAGTGCTTGAGTTTAAACAATTACTAATTAAGTTCTTCATTAGCTAATTCGTGTTGCAATTTAACCTCACTGAGTTCGTAAAAGGTGCTGTTCTTTCTAAGAACATTTGTGCTACAAATGCATTTTTCAGCACTTCAGCAGAAAGTGCCTGAATACAGGAAATTACAAATATCAATCTTGACACACGTTGAGTGATAAGCCCCAAACCTCTTCATTTGGGTGATTATAAATCAACACGTGGTTGTCCTATGAAGATGCAGTAGGAAGTGTGACACTAAACTTAATTTTTGGATGCAGGTATCTAGAAGGAGATTGGTTCACAAATATGGCCAGGAGATTTATGGACACGGGGATTTCTTTTTCATAGGCAAACAGAGCATTCGCAATTCTTTCTCAGCTGTTTCTTATCTTAAAAAAACAAATAAGGAATTTGATGTTGATAAAAGCCTGATCTTCCTGGCAAGCTGCTGGGGATAGTGTAGTTCCTCCTGCAACTGCAAGGAACTTAATTGGTGTTATTAGCGGAGGAGGAACCATTCCCTGTTATTCAGGTTGTTTAATACTTCCCACATAAGACCCTGTATTTAATTCCAATCTTCCTACTGAACTTGAATTCCACTTGGATGGAACTTTTTCCAGAAAGTCATGTGCCTCAGGTGGAGATTTTTGAAGGAGAGAGGAGACCTTCACTGAAATAATTCACATTCTCTAAGAGGCTCAAGGTAAAAACAAGTGCTTTTCACTCCAGGGAAACATCCAATAATCTTTTCCTCAAGTTAATCTTCACCCTGGGTGCTTGGGTGAAGATCTAAACACAGATTTTAGCAAGAGGCACCCCTTTGTAATTGCATGTCCACGAACGTGTTCCAGCTGAGCAGGATCTTTCCTGGAACTGGAATTTCAGACACCTGGGGGTTACTCCATCCATGCTCCTTTGGGGAGAGGAGGAACGTGCTCTCAGTCGCTCTGCTGCTGAATCCAGCACCTAGAGCCTGTTGTCCACTGATGAAACCAAATTAAAATACTGTGGGAAGAATGAAATTGGAAAAAGAGCCTGGTGGATGATATCAGCTCTCAGCATCTGTGCTCGGACTGGAAGCAGCTCTGAGGATGGAGTGAGGGAAGATGACAAGGAATCCTTGATGGGAAAACTCCTGGGATTGCAATGCAAACCACCAGCAGCAGAGTAAAAATACTGACATTTTCCAGGCATGGAGTTTCCTGTGACATAAAAAAAAAAAAAAAATGAAAACACTTCAAATTTTACTGTTGTGAAGTAGAACTTTGTGACATCTGGAGGTTACCATGCAGGCTGAATTGCCTCAGCTACCACTGGCTAAGTCACCTCACTGAAATCGTTATTTCTTGATTTTAGACACCTCTGTGTTATCATTCAATCTTCTGACATTGAAACCTCTCAAAATGTCCTGCACGACCTTTCCAAGGGATTACCTGGCTTTAATTCAATGATTTTGCCCTGACTTGAGAGTAAAAGTCCACTCTGCTGTCTGCGAGTGGGTGAAATGAAAATTACAGTAAAGACTTGCAGCTTCAACTCCCTGCCAAACTCTCGTGGAAAGTGCTCCTTTTCCTGCTCTCTTCTAATGTCATATTCCCTGAACCCTGAGCCTCAGCAAGATTGATACATTCAGTCATTACAGCAATTTATAACTTGCTGCAGGATCCCATGGAGGTAAATATGAACAAACTCAGTAAATTAGATTTTCTCACAATGGTCAAGTTGATTTTATTAGTGGCAAATCAAAACTTTCCTGTTCTCCATTTCCTCCTTGCTTTGTAACAGCATCTTTATCAAAGAGCCTCAATTTTTAGCTGGCCAATGCATTTATTTTCATTTTATTTATTTGACTTCAGCTGACACAGGGATTCTCTTGTGCTTGGGAGAGGTGATTTTGTGAGTGAATCGTGTTAGGCAAAGCCCAGAGTGAGGGAATGATTGTACAGGATGATGCTGAAGACTTGTGGCTCTGAGATCCCCTGTGAAGCACTTTCATTCCTTGTAGGAATCAGCAGCGTGCCAGGAATTCGTGGATATTCAGAGGGCTCAGCTCAGAATAAACAAATGAACCTCAGTTTATTCATTTTCCTGATGTTTTTGAGAGGATTGAAAGGTGATCTCTGAGAAGAGAGGGAGGTCGTTGTCTCCTGTTACAGAGATCTGCCCGCAGTACCGTAAATTACTCACCAGATTAAATTATTAAAGGACAAAACAAATTTTAAATTGAAATTATAAATCAACGAGGAAAAAATCAAGCAGATTAGATTACTGAAGTCGTAGAGCAGTGCTACTCTGACAGAAACTAATGGAAAATGGAAAATCAAACAGAATGAATAAAACATGATGATGGATCCACAAAACAGAAGCAAAGAATATTAAATTAGTTTCCTAAAATATTAAATTAAGCCACTAAATTAAAAATGTTCAGGTGAAAGATATGCCTATCTCTGTATTACATTATTACCCTCTCTTAATGGTGATCAATTATTTTATCTTGTCAACTCTATTAAATCCTGCCATGGGAAACGAATTTCTCAGGATATGTGTTGTTTGTTCATTCATTTTTTAAACAATCTGTCATGGTTTTTAAACAATCTGTCGTGGTTTGACCTCAAACTGGGCTGTACAAGGGGTAGGTGGCCCCAGAACTGGCTGCCAGGTCCAGACACAGAGTCCCCTCTGCTGCTGGATATCTCACACGAAGCTCTGATGGTGAATTTGGGACAAATTTTAGCGCTGTCCCTGCCATTTACAGCCTTTCCAACTTCCCAAGAGGCCTCAATGAAATTCATGATGAAGACATTGCTTGTGAGGACGGGTGGCTGCATTCGATTCGTCGATTTTCTCTTTATCTGTTTAGATTTTGGGCTTTCCAGGATAGGCACTGTTCCTTGAAACCCCTGGGAAAATGTTTCCGCTTGGAACTGAAGTTTCTGGGCATTATTGGGAATAAATAATGACCAAAAAAATAGATGATTTCATCACCATAACAGCTGAGGTAATGGGACAGGTTCCCCAGAGAAGCTGTGGCTGCCCCTGGGTCCCTGGCAGTGTCCAAGGCCGGGCCGGACAGGACTTGGAGCAAGCTGGGATAGTGGAAGGTGTCCCTGCCCATGGCAGGGGGTGGGGATGATTTTTAAGGTTCCTTCCAACCTAAATCATTCTCCGATTCCATGATAATATTTTATGTAAACACTTTAACTATTTAAACTGTGTCCTGGTTGTTATATCCATAGGAATGGTGCAGGGTGGAGGTAAATTTCACACATCCACACGGAAGATGAGTTGACTTGGGGCAGTGCCTGGTTTCCTGTTGACTTTAGAGAGAATGTTGGATTTTCTTTGGACATTAGCTGAGTTCGATGATGACCTTTCACAGAAGCCAGCCAGGCTTAGCCACAGACCAGGGAAGAAAACTCTTGTTAGAGACTGTCATGGAAACATTTGGGAATTTCCCCTGTGAAAAAAGTCCTGTCAAGGATAAAGCACCGAGAAGCTGTTCTGCAGTAACACTTCACTTTTAATATGCAATTTTCAAACTTGAGGACTTCCCCAGCTGGTCAGTCTTTTAAAGTGGGATTAGAAGGAAATTTCTGCAGTATCTTCCCCTGGGAAGCAGGGAAATGTTAGATGTGAAGATTAAAGAAAAGGGATGACATAAATGGGGAAGAAAAGGGTATTTTTCCCTGTACAAATACACTGAGCAGCCTGTGGGTACGTTTGAGGTGTGTTAGCCAAAGGTAGATCCTCTGAGGCTAATTCAATGTGACAACAGAGAAGAACTGAGCCCACCAGTCCCAGAAATCACTCACTGTTTATGTTTTCTACCAGAATGCAAATGTTCCTGTTCAGATGAGGTCCTGGTGAATGCAAAGACTGCAAACCTTCTTCCCGTTTTCACAAAAGGAAAAGGTTTCCCGTAAAAAACCCACTTAAAGGCCACCGAAGACATTTTGCATGTTCTCTCCAGCCTATTTTCTGTTCCCCCTCGTTGTGTAAGCGTCTTAAATTAGACCCGATTCTTTTATCGGCACAGATTGGATGTGTCATGAAGTAGCTGAATCCCAGCTGGGTGGTCCCAGCGTGGAGCATTTACGCGGCTCCTCGGAGGCAGGTGAGACTTGGATCCTCACGGGCTCCATACCTGCCCTGTCAGCATCCCGTTCTGGAGAACCAGATTTCCTGGATGGCAGGGAGCACATTCCTGCTCTGCAGCAGCCAAAGAGAGAGATGGGATCAGAGCTGAACTTATTTCATCCTCAGAACATATCTGGAAATAGGTTTTATGATAACCTGCAGGCACAAAAATGGATTATGTCGAAGCTCGATTGGATAATGGGTGTAATTTTATTTAGGTTGCCTTAATCTTGGGTCAGTGCAGAGAAAATATGCCTGGAACAAGGGAAAACATCTTAACAAAATGTTCTTCCACTCATTCTGCGATTCTGTGACTTGGGAGAACCAAATTTTGGCAGAACCTCCACGCCCGTAGGCATAATTTTTAAAAATCAGTTTTAATATCTAGAGAGCGCTATGGTTTTAATCATACTTTAAAATTGTAAATATGGAATGTCATCTTGTACCTGTTCTACTAGATTGATAATAATTATTAAAATTCCAGCTTTGATATGAATTATTTTACCGCTCTAGTTTCATGCTCGCCAAGAAAAGACACTGAAGAATCAAATATCCTTAAAAAAGGCAATTGATAAACACTTCCCATGTCATATCTATCCGGTAGCACTTTTCTAATAACTTTGGCAAGTCATGAGAGTGAAGCAAATTACGCTTCTTAATTAGGGAATGTATTTTAAACCTCACGAGAGTCTCAAATCACACCACTATTTTTGAAAATCCCGTGTATGTGAGCGTAAAGGCCTAATTTTAGATTTGCCATTTTGAAAATGATCGTCTGTGTGTATTAAAAAGTCTCTATTAGTCTATTGAAAGCCTAATCATTTCAGATTTTCAGAGTGACAGATTCTCTGCCACTAAAAAGGCTTAGTAGGAAAATAGACACTTTAGTAGGAAAATAGATGCTTTTCTTTGATTCACGGATTTCTTTATAATTTTAATGTCTATTAAAGCAGCACAGCTCCATGTTCTGTTGGCTTTGTGGGCCAACAGTCTTAATCGTAATATTTTGGGATTTTTTTCTGCAAAATTACTGTGACATGGCCATGCAAGATCTTAGTTTGAGAGGGGTTTAACTCCAGCCAGCAACTGACCCCACCCAGTCCTCACCCAGTCCCCACCAGTGGGATTGGGGAGACGATTGGAGGGTGAAAGGGAAAGAATTTGTGGGTTGAGGTGAAGACAGTTTAATAGGTAAAGCAAAAGCCACATTCACAAGCAAAGCAAAGCCCAGAATCCATTCCCCACTCCCCCCTGGGCAGGCAGGTGTTCAGCCATCCCCAAAAAGCCGGGATCCATCCCATAAAACAGTGACTTGGGGAGACAAACGCCACCACCCCAAACACCCACCTTCCTTCTTCTGCTCCCATCTCCGGACTCTGAGCATGATGCCATACGGTGTGGGACTTCCCTGGGGTCATTTGGGGTCAGCTGTCCTGGCTGTGTCCCCTCCCAAATCTGTGTGCTCCCCCAGTCTCCTCGCAGGTGGAGTGGGGAGAGAGGCAGAAAAGGCTTCAGCTCTGTGCAAGTGCTGCTCAGAAAAACATCCTCGAATTATCAACACTGATTCCAGCAAAAATCCAAACCACAGCCAAGAAGTTTCATCTTCATCCTCACATCTCTTTGGATCTCACTTGGATCAGGAATTGTGTGTCCAGCAGGAGCAGGGCAGGGATTGTCCCTCTGTGCTGGGCACGGAGAGGCCCCTCGNCCTGGCCTGGATCAGGAATTGTGTGTCCAGCAGGAGCAGGGCAGGGATTGTCCCTCTGTGCTGGGCACGGAGAGGCCCCTCGAGGGCTGTGCCCAGTTCTGGCTCTTCATGGCAAGAGAGCCCTGGAGGGGCTGGAGCGTGTCCAGGGCAGGGAACGGAGCTGGGGAAGGGGCTGGAGCCCCAGGAGTGGCTGAGGGAGCTGGGAAAGGGGCTCAGCCTGGAGCAAAGGAGGCTCAGGGGGGACCTTGTGGCTCTGCACAAGTCCCTGACAGGAGGGGGCAGCCGGGGGGGGTCGGGCTCTGCTCCCAGGGAACAGGGACAGGAGGAGAGGGAACGGCCTCAGGCTGGGCCAGGGGAGGCTCGGGTTGGACACCAGGAGCAATTTCCTCCTGGAAAGGGAGGTCAGGCCTTGGAAGGGGCTGCCCAGGGAGGCGTTGGGGGGATTTTGTTGGTTTTGCTTTTGGTTTTTTTGTTGCATTTTTCCTGGCAGCTCTTTCACCCTCTGATCTGACTGAATTTGAATGTTGTTGATCCGTGCTGCAAATGAGCAATTAGTGCTTAATGGTTGTCAGACACCACTCTCTTCATTTATCAATCTATTTAAAATTGGAGGAAGTGGTTGGAGACAAACAAGCGGAATTACCATGCAAAGAAAATAGACTTAATTGAGCTCAAATATTTGCAATGTATCAAGGTAAGGGTTTACAAAATACAAAGATGTAAACAATGATTTTCATTAATTTTTCCCCAGGACTGAATTGAATATTGAATGAGGCTTTGTGGATTGAGCCTAAAGATGCCAGTGACTCTATAAACGAGACATTTTAAATATCAACATTACTCTGAAATTACAGATTTTGTTTTGATTTTCATTCTGTTCCCAGCCTTGTGGTTATTCTTAAATATTTCTTGCAAATGTTATCACCATTCTCAGGATTGAGTGTGAGGCAAAGGAGTGTTATTCCTCCTGTGGATCCATGTCCCAGTGAGAGTCAGTAGGAATCTCTTGCAGGTGTGCTGAAATTGGGATAGCACAGAACCCTTGTGGTTTCTGAAAGCACTGAATCAAATCGCTGTGATGAGATGGGCAGCAGTGTGAGAGCACCACACTGAGTTTCGGTGGGAACCGGCTGGAAATAGAGAATGAAGAAGTTATCCTGACATAAGGCTGGAAGAAGGACTCCAAAGACATGGATGACAAGTCTGCTGGTGGTTCCAAGAAAATCACAGCCGTGCCCTGTGGGGTGGGATTCCTTTGTTCCCGTTTGGTTTTCCACACGGAACACCCCTTGTTTGGTGCCAGCCTGGTGGTGCTACTTTTCTTTGTGGGAAGTGATGGAAGCAGCGGCTGGAAGAAGAATGCTGTCAGCTTTTACAGGATTGGAAGTGCTGTTTGCCCTGTTCAGCGCCAGCTGAATGCGACTGGAACTTCGTGACAAGTTTAAGCAAGAAGCAAGGGATGACCAGGATGCTGAAATAAAACCAAATAACAATTTGTCACTGTTTAGTGGAAAACAGAGATGAACACCCCGCCTGCTGGTGGATGGACTGCCTTCATTCCCACATGGACATGATGATCTGCTCATTTGGGATGAGGAAAGACATCTTTCTCTTGGCTGGCAAAAATCACAGAGGCATCTCAAAAAAGCCTTTTCTCTGCTAACTCTCTCTGCTTCCTCTCCTTCTTTCTTGATGTCTTTCTCCCTTCAAGGAAATGCTGTGGGTTTGTTGTTTTTTTTTTTTTTAACTGGGGAGAATCACGGCGACTGTGATCACAGGGATCTGCTTTCCCAGTTCAGAAATAGGAGAAGTGTAGCAGCTTTTCCCCTCCTTTCTGATAGCAGTGCTGCAAAGTGAAAGTTTGTCTCCTTTCCCCATTTCCAGGCTTTCCACAGCGCTTCTGTTCCAGGTCTCACTTTGCTTTTTACCTCATTTGCCCCACACTTGAGATAGTCGTGGCTCCAATCCAGCAGTAGTTTCATTTCTGTTTCCTGCTCTGAACAAATGGACAGAAACTGAGCCAATTCCAGTTGGATGAGCTCTGGACAGTAACCCAATAAATTCCACGTGCAGGGTTAGCAAAATCCACACCAGCAGGGCTTTGACAACCGCCCAGCGCCTTAAATTGTATCAACTTCCCAACCCGATGTCGCAATTCATCTCCATTTCTGTGATGCAGAAGTGAGGAGTTTAACATCATAACTTCATTCTGAGTTTATTTTTGTTTGCCTTGTGTGAGAGGGGATTTCTGCTGTCATTTCTGTTGGTTTTGTAAAAATTTGTTGTTCTTTTCTTTGGCTCAGGATCTTTGATGATGGAGGCTGGGAATAAATTTTTACTGCCTTGACTCCACTTGACCTAAAATGATGTTTTCAGATAAATCTTGATGTTTTGCGCTATGGTGCACAAGAGGTGGTTACATCTTCTGCTTCACAATTCTCTTTCATTTCCTCCATCTCCTGTAAATCACGTTCTCTTATTTCTGGTTTATTTCTTCGTTTACACCATTTGTTTAAAAACGTGCTAGAAGACAAATGTTTATGCAGAATTTCAGCTTGTGTCAGAAATTCTTGCCGTGTTTTGGCAGGTTTTACCTCAGAACGAATCCATCCTGTTCCTCCTCACCTTCAGGTCTGAAAATCTGCATTCCTGTCCCTGTTAGGCTCTGCTGTGCTGCGTGCAGGAATATTGGCAGGAGCAGGGAGACGGATTTGAGGTTGTCAGTGAATTTCAGAACCTTTCCAAGGAAGCCTTGGGGAAAGGGAGCTTCTCCTTAAATTTGCAATTGCTGGTGAGTGCTTTAAAGTAGTTTTATTAATAACTGCAGGCTTTTTAATAAGGTGACAGCTGGTAGAATAATTTAATGGACAAGCTTGAAAGATTATTTCTTTTTCTTCTTCTCTCAGAAACAAACTGTTCAAACTGCAAATAAACACTAGTGGGTACAGAATCACACATTGCTGAGATGGTAATGTAGGTTTGGTCATTTGCATATTCAATGAGGAATGGCTAAGCTGGCATTTTAACCATTGCAATTACGCTCAGTTATCCTCGGTGCTGCAGCCCTGGAATACCTTGGACAGCTCAGGATGCAACTTCCCACCCAAGGAGGAGCCTGAGCACAAAGTGCCTCAGCTGAGATCTGCAAAGGTTCCTGATTTCCAAAATTTCGCCCCAGGTTGGTTTCTTTACCTCTGAAGGAAACAGAAAACTGGCGATTTCAAAGATGGAGAAATCGGAGTGGGGTCTGTGTAGAGGTTTCAGGCTCGATTTCATGGACTGCCTGAAAAAAACCAAATCTCCATTGTGATAGAATGCAAAAATAAAACAAACAGTGCTCTTCAGAGTGAATGGCCTGCTGTGCTTCCTAATGAGAAAGTTCAGGAGAACCTACAAAGAGTTGAAAATCACATGCAATCAATGAACACGAGTCTTAATCCTCTTCCTCTCTGGGACACTAATTTAGCAAAGGATTTAAGCACGTGTTTATCTCCATGCCTGAAAAGGAAAGCACTTGCAGCACTGGAGTTGATGGAATTGATGGGGTTTTTTTATAAATCTAAGCACGAGTCTTGCTAAAAAGAGTTGGATACCCTTCCTGAGCCTCTGGCATATCCAGAGCTGAGATTCCGTGCAGCAGACAGGGCCTGGTGACGAGCAAACCTGGCTCAGAATGAAATGCTTTGAGATTAACAGCCAAATAATTTTGTTTTCCTCACACTGGTGTGAAAAACAGGAGCACTGATTGAAGACCGAAGGGAAAGGGTGCAATCCAGCAGGATTCAGCAGTGTTGGCAGACTCCTGGAGTGTGCTCCATGGAGTCAGAGGGAGGGAATCCAGGGCAGCTGGCGAGTGTGGACTTGGCCTTCAACAGCAAGTGCAAAAAGCAGGTGAAATGCCTCTCCCAGGTGCAAAATCCTGGTCACCAAGCCCCAAATATCCCATATGGCCAAGGTCCATGTTTGCTGGATACCCCGACAGCAGAAACAGAGGGACAAGCAGACGTTGTCCTGCTCGGAAGAAGAACACTCTCCTGCCAGTGGGAGTCCTGGAGCCAGGCTGAGGGGGGCTGAGAGACCCAGGGTTCTCCTGGCAATTACCTTGTCCAATAATCCAAACCAGAAAGGGGCATCTGCTGCCTCCTTGCAAGGGCCCAGAGGAGAACTTGGCTTTTTGAAGTGCAGGATTTCCCCTGTGAGGCCACGGAATCACCTTACAATAAAGTGCAGACTCTGCATTATAAATACAGGATTCCTGAACCTCCTTCTGAAGGATTTTGGAAGCACCTGGCTCCCTGTTTTTCCAGGATCACATAAGTATCTAATTTAGATAATCTGAATCACGCTGGTGGGGCGAGAAGCCTAAATTTTAGGTGCTGCAATGCTACACTTAAGATGTCTAAAAGGAGAAGTCTGAATATAGGTCTCAGTATCTAATGTGTGGGTTAGGTACCAATCACTACCAGGCTCCAAATTACAGGGTGAAGATAATTTCAGGCTCCCATCATTTCAGACTAATTAGTGCACATTAAATTTCATCCTTGTCAACTGGGAAGAGCAGTGCAAAATCAGCCAGTTTGGGGTTGGTTTGAATCCCTTTTCTGCGAAGGATCACACAAGGCTTGGCTGTAGGGACCGGGCAGAGCCTTTCCACAGCAAATACATGAGGAGAGGAGCACAGCCTGGGCTCAACCTGAACTTCCTGATGTCCAAACATCATCTTTAACTTCTTCATTTGAATGACAATCATGAACATCTCATTCTGTGCAAGGAGAGAGCCTCAGCTGATGCTCAGTGTCACTGCAGAGCAGGGGAAAGTTGCAAATTTATGACTGGTATGTCCTAGGAACCCATGAGGTTTGGTAACTTGGTGTCTCCCTCGACTTCAGGGGAGCTGGAGAAAGATTTTGGTTTTTGTGAAGCCGCCAGCACATTTTAATCATTCAGTTTAACTGTACTCCCCTGTATATTTTATATATATATAGACATGTGTATAAATATATGTGTGTGTATATATATATATGTAAATATCTATATATTTAAAGGCTGTGGTTCCCCGGTGCATGTCCTCATCCCTTCAAGCAGCTACAGAGCTGCAAAGTCTGAAATAGAAATGGGTTGTTTTATCCTTGCCTAGGGAACACTAGAGCTGGTTGTGACAAATATGCTATCCCCAAAAACCTAAGTATGCACAAAAGAAGTAGAGAACAGCCTCTAAACTTGGCCATTAGAGTTCTTTTGTGTGTGAGAGGATTTTTATTTCTTTTTTTTTTTTTTTTTGATTCTCACATGAATGAAGAGACCACACAAGTGTTCATAACGTCAGTGAGACAGAGCACCAGAAAGTCCCTGAGAGATTTTGTCCAAACCTCAGAAACCGTGTGTGCATTTGATGTCCTCAGGCACAAGAGGACCAAAAAGGAGTCTTGGAGGGTAGGAAGGCAGAAGAGGGATCTGGACAAGCTGGATGGATGGGCTGGGTCCTGCCCTTGGGTCACAACAACCCCGTGGAGCTCCAGGCTGGGCAGAGGGGCTGGAAAGCTGGAAAAGGCCCTGGGGGTGCTGGTGCCAGGGGCTGGACACGAGCCCAGGGGTGCCCAGGGGGGCAAGAGGCCTCTGGCACCTGGCCTGGATGAAGAATTGTGTGTCCAGCAGGAGCAGGGCAGGGATTGTCCCTCTGTGCCAGGCACTGAGAGGCCCCTC
>VZTA01022793.1:0-31064 GCA_013398855.1 Mohoua ochrocephala | reverse complement strand
TACCCCAGCCAAAACCAGCAGAGAGGGAAATAACTTCATCGGTCTGTCGAAAAACCGGTTGCTCAAATAAAGTCATCATAAGAATGTGTTTTGGGAGTGGGAATGCTGCAGTTTGTTTCCTTGTCTGCTGAGGAAGAAATCACTTTACTTTGAAGCTACTTCCTCCTACACAATTCTGCAAATAGAATGCTTACATCTCACAGTGGTCTTTTGACCTAGACTGCCTGTCCAACATACTCAGAAAATGCAGCTGTGAGGGAAAGAGGCACTGTGCATAACATTTAGAAATAGGAAGTCAAGTGGTGATTGGGAAGAGATTTCCATTCAAATTTACCAACCTTATTAAGTTCCCTTTTGACTGCTAAGTGGATTTGTGCACCAAGCTGTGTCACTCTCTTGCTAGAGACTGGTAGAGTTGTTTTTAGCCAAACCAGCTATTTAGAGCTGTGTTTGTGATACATTATGCTGGTGGCCTCAGCACAGAGTTTGCAAGAACCACGCTATTCAAGACATGTCCTTCACCCCTTCTCACCTTCACATAATCAGTTTTACACTAAGGTTTCTCATATTCAGTCTGAGCCAAAGGTGATCTTAGGTTTGCGTAAACTAGCGAAATGCTTAAAATTTTTTTCTAACCTTGTGACTTGCTTGTTTACAGCTAGGAGCTTGCTGTGCTGATGCTGATTCTGTGCTGGGTTTGCAATACATGATTACAGTTTCCTAGAAGAGGTTTTGTAAATAAATTTTTATAATATGGGTAATCTCTGCAAACCACTGTCCTCCAAATGACGAAATTTTGGGGCATTTTGGGGTTAAGGGAGGAGTCTGCATTGTTAACGAATAAGTAAAAGTACCTGTGCTGAGACTATGAGAAACTCAGTCCTGTGGCATAAGGTGGAGTAAAAGTTTTATTAGCTGTGGCTTGCAGACTAAGAAATTCAAAGTTCCTGTTCAGCTGAGGGTTTGTTACAGTATCAACAGTTTGTAAGGTTATAAAATGTTAATACAGCTTTGTACTTCAGAAAATAAAAAGTGTAAAGTGGGAGATTTAGGATTAAGTTAACCTTAAAACCAAAATCAGTTACATACTGATGTGACTATGATTTGCCTCATTCCTTCACTATTCTTTGACTCTTTTTAATTTTTTTTTCACGTGTGAAACCAACACATGACTGATTGCTATACTAAGTGCCGGTGAATTACGCAGTAACCTTTTATGTATTTTTGGCTTCTTTCCCACTGCCACCCCCTCCTCCCCCAAGCTGCTACAATTCAAACCGCATGCACTATGGATTGCAAAGCAGGGTTTATGTTGCCTAACCACAGAAATCTGTGGTTTAAAATGTCTGTAGCCTCAGGAGCTCATTAAACTGACAATTTCAGATTGCCTCTTTTCAGTGCTAATACTTTTTTTTTTACCTTGACTTAGAGTTGTAGTCTGCAGTCCATCATCCTGTTCCCTGCCAAATTTTCATCTGTGTGGCTCTGCAGTGCTCTGTGCACAGTGTCGCTAAAATAAAAATTAGCAGCCAGTGGCAGCTAGCAGAAAGGCATTTGCAAGCACCGAGCACTTTCAGTGCTGAATGGAGTTAGGTGTATATTTTATTGGCAAAGGCTATTCATGTTATGTTCTTGTTTCTCTTCCTTGTGTTACAGTGAATTTTGCAGGAGCTAAGTGCACCTGCTGGATTATATTTTGTCAGATGTATCAAATTACGCGCACTAGAAAAGACATTTTGTTTTGGTAGAGATGAACATCTCATGTTTATCTGAGTTAACTTGTGTGGTTCACAATACCTGCTCATTGTATATATTATTGTACTGTAACTGGCTCTTAAGACCCAGTGTTTCCTTTGATGCCCTAAGAGTTTAAACTGCATGGAACATCATATTTACGGGCATGTTTGTGTGTTTATGCATATATAGGAAATACATTTACGTATGTAGATACATACATGTGTATTTTTCACATGTTTTTAAGATTGATTTCCAGCATTCTGTGTAGATGACCATGGGAAAACACTGCCTGTGTTAGCAATGAACAAGGATAAATAATCAAGTCAATCTACTGAAAAACCTGTGAAACAATTATTGTTATCTTAACGAAACTGTCAGAAGGATTTCTGTGCATATGCATGTTTTCAGAATGTTTTTATTACTGAGCATCCATGCCTGTAGGAGGTGGGGGAAATCCTTGCAATATGACATGCCTTTGTGTGGCTTGTGTTCAGGAGGTGAGTGCGAAGACTAAAGCATCTCTTCTTTTCCCACTTCCTGCTTGGGAATTAGGACCAGCAGTACAGGAGTTTCAGAACAGGAAAGAGCGTTTTCTTACTGGGTGTTTTATGGTTTGTTTTTTTCCTCCTTGCTACAGTTATCCAGTTGAAGTTGGGAAATACTCCGGCAAATTCCCATTTAACTGACTTTTTCTAGCAGTGAAGAATCTAAAAGATTGTTCTCTCTCTCCCTCCCCTACAACCATCCAAAAATCTCCTTCCTCCTCTATGTTTTAGGTTGATTCTATTGGGATTTGAAGACTGCAGCACATCTTCCTGTTAGTTGCTTTGCAGCAGAGTTCTGTCAAACCTCAATGTCTTCTTGTATTGTCAGATTTCAGTATTATGAGTGCCAGGTGTCACAGCAGCCAGTCATTTCAAAGATTACAGGCACATCTTATAAGTGGTCCATTTCTGAAAGAGAGAGAGAAAATACAAGCATATTCTATCACTTTTGATCTGGGTCAGTGCTTTCCAGCACAGAAGAGAAAATACAGTACTTTGCCTGTATCTGAACTATAAAAGTAAGCATTTAGTGGTGGGGAGATCCGCTGTGGGACTCTGTAGTTGTTCCTTGGCGTGCCATACCACCTTATGGAGAAGAGTCTGTCTGTAGGTGGTGACAAGTATGGTAAAGGTTTGACAGCTACAAGTGCTGTTTGCCTTGTATTCCCATTCATGTACTATATAGCAGAAGCAACCCATCAAAAGTTTTAATTGATACATTAATTATTCTCTCTGCTGTTTTGTTCATTATGTGAAAAGGAAAACAAAGATGCATAAATGCACAACTTTCCCACAACTGTGTGGGCATATGTTAAGAGGTCCTTAAGTAGAACTCCAGGTCTCAAGGGTCAATTTTGTTCCTTCTCTCATGTACGAATCAATTAATGTAGCTGCAGACTTGACAGTAACTCAGTTCTTTTTGTCAACAGGAATGTGCACGGTTTAGTAAAAACTATTTGCAAGTTAATACAAATTCAAGCTATTCAACTGGGAAAAGGTGGAGATGAGTCTGTTTGGAGTCTGTATGGAATCAGGTTAGTTTCACATTCCTTTTATTTAGAAACAATAATAACTTTCTGTCTGATTTCCAGAAAAAAAGGGAAATGAAGTTAATGCTGGGTTTCAGTCTTACTCTTTTTTGAGTATTTTGCTTTGTTCACACTGTGCGGGTAATCATGTGCTGGCCCAGGTTGCCCACAAAGGTTGTGGAGTCTCCATCCTTGGAGATAACAGAACCTGACTGCATGTGATACTGGGTAGCTTTCACTAGCTGGCTGCTTGAGCATGTGGGTTGGACTGGATGATCTGAGTAGGTCCCTTTCAACCAAAACGGTTATCTGATTTTGTGATTTTCTTTTTTTTGGTTGAACGTTTTAAGGAGTTTTGTAATACAAGGATAAGATTGCCGCCATAAGCTCAAAAAAGACAAAGGCAGTGTGAGAAAACAAGTACTAAGACTTGTTCAAATACTGGATGATTTCTAATATTTCTTTTAATAAGTATTTTATTTTAAGGCTATGAATCACTTCCCTGTCATTTGTTTTTCCTGCTTTATTCTTGTTACAAATTCAAGTTCCTGAATGTCTTTGCTGTTGAGGTGATTGACAAGTAAAAATAAAATACTCGAAGATGCATGTACAGCTACTTATCTAAAGCTTCTTGTCATGCAATACCAGACTTTTGAAGGGACATCCTAGTGACTTCATCCATCTCTTGAGAAACCACAAGTCAGTACTGACATTGCAAGCCTCTATTGTATCTTTTCTGGAGTACATCCCAGCTTGGTAGATGTCATGAATGCTTTTCAAGTTACTTTTTATGCAGTTCAGAGGTATCATTGCAGGAGGATGTAGCTGTAATGGCTTAAGGATATAAAATGCATTGTTTGAGAGACAGGAATCATGTCTTTAATTAAGCAAAATGAAATAGTGAAGAAAAGTGAAACGGGCTTTGGAGTTCTGGATGTGTTTGCATTCCTGAAATTCTGCATGCATTTGTTTTTTGTGGCTATGTCAGATCTCTTTACAAAATCCCTACTCGTATAGAGCAGTTTTAAATGAAAATGCAGGTAATGAAGATGGAACTCTTTTGAAATCTTTTTTAAAAGCTTCTAGTAGAAGAAACTAAGTTAAAGGAACTTAATTCTGGCTTTGTATGAAAAAGAGGGTGATGGGATGTGGCTGGAATAAAGAAATAGCCTCTGCTCAATAGGGCGAAGAAAGGTTATTACATTTTTTTCCCACTCACTAAAAGAGAAATTACTGGTAACATACAATGAAGGTGAAATTTGGTAATTCAGAATGGTGTAAAGTAAAGTAATAGAGAACTGAAAATAAGATGCAGACTTTTATTTATCCAATATGGTTTTTGTTTTCCCTTTTGGTTACAGTTAACTTTAATGAAGAGAAATCATTGTTTGACACAGGGTCAGAGCCCTGGGATTTTGAAATCTGACTTCTGTTTTTTAGTGTACAGAACAACCTATCTGTTCATTGTTATGTAACAATTTTTGTAGTTGTGCTCTATCAAGTGCCATTAAAACCTGATTTTTTGTAAGGAGTAGAAGAATGTATACAGTAGCTCACCCACAGTAATCTCCCATTACAGTGTTCATATATTATGCTGTCAGCTGTGCAAAAGTGTTCCATATGGAAATCATCAATGAAGAATCAAAATGCAGCAGTACATTCTCAAGTGGTTTGCTATTGTCACCAGTATTACAGGGTAATAAATAATTGTGGTTTAGGCCAATGTTAATTCTGGACCATAGAATTGGTTTTATAATACAGCTTCTTGTGATGACGTAATATCATGATCAGTTCCTGAAAAGAAATGGAAGAAAATTAATGTCTTGCAGATTGGTGCATTTTATTATATAGTGTTTGTCTGGGATGGAGTTAGCTTTCTCCGTAGCAGCCATCTGCAGTACAGTGTTGATAACACACCGGTGTTTTGGCCCATGCTGAGTAGTGTTATCCCTCCAGCCCATTGCCATCCCTCAAAAGGCCAGGAAGGTAGGGGTGGTCAAGACTTTGGGAGGGGACATAGCCAGGATGGCATACACAATCTGACAAAAGGGGTAGTTCATACCGTGTGCCACTGTGCTCAGGAATAGAAGCTAAGAAGAAGGAGCCAGGGAGTGGGTTCATTATTGAGGTATATGTCTTCCAAAGCAACTGCTACACATGCTGAAGCCCTACTGCACAGGAAGTGGCTACGCATTGCCTGCTGATGGAAAGTAAAGAATATGGGTTTTTATTTTCCTTTGCTTTCTTCTCTGGCCTTTGCTTTTCTTCAGTAAACTGCCTTTATCTTGACCCAGGAAGGGCTTCTGTCAGCATTCTCAGTGCAAGTGGTTTATGATACACATGTACAGAAAATTAGATATAATTTTTTTCTGAAAGCTATTAGCCTTTTTTTATGAACTAGTATTTTATGATATTCTTAATGATTCACCATGCATGGTTTTACTATTTTAAAGTTCTGGAGAGCTGCCATTTTCTGGATTCAAGATTCAGAGCAGGTAGCAAAATGCTTTAAAAATGCATATTTGATGGAGTGAAGTGCTGTTCCTGAAAGGACCAGCTTTCTGAAAGGACCAGGGTCACATCTGCATACGCATAAAAGTATGTTGACTGCAGACATTGTTTCCTCAGACAGAAAAAGAAGTCTGTCACTAAATTTGTGCTTTAAATCAGATTGGAGCTCACTTCTGTTCAGAGATGTAACAAAAAGGTTCAGATGACCTAAAAGTTAAAAATCATGTATGTTTTATTGTTACCCCTCACAAAGATTTATCTTTGTTTCCCTGGACATTTCCATATTATGAGTGGGTAACCACTATGTTTGCTTGGGTGTTTTGCTTTATCCTGAACCCACTAGCAGTAATTTAGGGTAGTGGCACTGTAATGTCATTTAAAGATGCGTGTTTTACATTGCTGTTCTAGCAACACCTAAGATGGTGTTGACAATAAATTGCATCTACACACCTCATTTTTCTTGCTGCTAATAGCATTATCAAATGGAACTTTTTTGGTTTGCACTTTTTGATATTTCATTATTAATCACTGTTCACTGTGGAGCTTAGATGACTTCTTTCATTATCCAGTTCAGTGCAGTTATACTAGTTTCAGCACACACAAGATCTGTCATAAAAGGTTTGCTTATTTTTCTAGGTAGTAAGCCATTTTAATTTTGGACTTGATGTGTCAGGTGCTGACTTTAGGAGGGTTCCCCTGGCTTCAGTGTCATTGCAGCATTTAAATGATGACTGGAGACATATTCTCTTGATTAGGAAAGGTAATTAATTTTTAAAATATGACAAAGTTATTGAAATAAGAGGCTGCTGTAACCCTATATGTCTTTACAAGGACTGTGTACTTTCAATGTCCTGGCACTGCATGTGGGCAGTATTTCTAGCTTGCTGCCTACTAAGGATCCAGTGTGTAATCTTGCTGGATTCAGAGACTAGATTCAGAGACAAGCAACAAGTTTTTTTGCCTCTTGCATGCTGTCATCTTTGGAAAGCTGCAATGAAGCAATAACCTTAGCTTTTCTAGTCTTTGTGCACAGATTGTAAAAGACTCTAACTTTAGTAAAATATTTACAAAATCTAGATAGGTGGACAAATGAAGAACATGTATGTAAGTTGACAAATATTTGAGAAATGAATGTGAGAAGTGACAGGCTTCTAGTCCCAAATATGAGGGCCAGACCTGTAGTATGCATAGTTTGTGTTCTTAGTAGGTGGCATCCTTTTTCTGAGCATGTTTCAGGTAGTCCATTGCATCAGTCAGCTTTCTGAAAGAACTTTTGTCTTCAGATTATTTATTTGCCTGAAAAGAAACACATGTCTATTTAGCTGATGGCTATGTAACTCTTTGAGTATCCTCGCAACTAGTCAGTTGCCCCGGACTCAAAAAATATTAACATTGAGGATGTTAAAAAACAGTAGTGAAGAGTACCTTTTTTAGTTTAAGGATATGTCTGCTAGATGATGTTTTTTCATAAATAGTGTCTTCTAGGCATAACATAACTCTAAACATTCCTGGTTATAGCAGGTAAGTATTACTTCTTCAGCTCAGTTAAGGGAAGCTTTAATGTACCATCACATTATGCATTTCAAATTTGCCATGTAATGGGAAAAATTAGATTTTTATTCTTTTATGGGGTTCGTGCAGATCTCCTTCACTTCACTTGGAGCTAGGTTGGTTCAGTGCTGCTTAAGATGAAGCCCATGTTGTATTACAGTGTTATTGGATGTGAGTGTGTCTCAGTGAATGTTGTCCTCTCTAATAAAAAGACTGTTGGGAATTCTGGCTTTTTGCTCCTCGGAAGTTTTTAAAACAACAATAATTAATGAAATACCATTGTAAATCCTTCCTAAAAGTTCTATCTGACTGTGTCATTCATGCAGTGTCTGAAACTGAGGCAGTGTCTCGAGATATACCGCTTCAGTGGGTGGCTCTCAAATCATCTACTGCTGTATGGGTGAAACTCCCTGAAGGTCTCTCTGGTGTGTAGCACAGATTTATTGGACCTGTGAACTGAAAAGATGATTAACCAAACTGAAGGTGGTAGTTTGCAGCAGATTTATGCTGCCTTTCTCTGTTTGTTTTCCGCTTATAGCATAGAATGGTTTGGGTTGGAAGGGTCCCTAAATATCACCTAGTTGCAGCCCCCCAGTCCCCAGACAGAGACACCTTCCAAGAGACCATGTTGCTCAAAGACTTATCCAGCCTGTCCTTGACCTCCAGGCATGGGGCATCCAGAACTCTGGGCAGTAAATTACACTAGTTAAATGACTTTGGTTTTGTTTCTGACAGAAAAATTATGTACTTCAGGGTTCCCTCTTTCTCAAGTTTTCCTCCATCTGCTACTATACAAGGGTAGTCACTGTTTAATGCAAGCATCACACTTCTAGTTGGTGTAGGTGGCCTTCAGTCACTGACTTTGGAGGTCGGGAAGGTGTTGGCAATAGATTCATTTGAGAACAGGTGACTACTAGGCTTCAGTGACCTTTTTAAATGTCAGAAGGCTGACAGTGAAGTGGAAGTCTCCAGCTTGGTGGTATGGCCAAACTTTTTCCTTTCCTGCTTTTTTTACCATGAGACAAAAAAAAAAAAAAAAAGAGAGAGAGAAAAAAATTGTTGGAAGCAGATTTAAAGTATTAAGTGGGATGATGGTCACCTCAATCAGTCTCAGGTGCTGAAGACTTGGACCTGGGATTGGAAAACTGGACTGATGATGTGTGACAAATGGTTCACATTTTTTAGTGGATATTGTTTGGAGCTCACTGATACAGCCAGTGACTCAAATGACACTTTTGAAGAGTGAACCGTAGAAATTCAGGTAAGTAAAACAAAAAAAAAACAAAAGAAAAGAATGAGACTAAACCTTTTCAATTGGAGGTATTTTGTTTTAATCTTGTTTCAGAAGTTCTGAGAAAATATCCTCTTTTGACAATGTAGCAGTCTTAGCAAAGCTGGTAAAGGGAGGTGGTAAAAGGAGGAGGTTAAAGTGGCTACTTCTACAGCTGTGTTTGTTTTGAAGGTAGTTGTTTTGCATACTTCCTTTTTGTGTTATGGATATAAATATAATTTCTTTGTCTTTCAGGAACACTCCTCATCCATTAATCACTGTCCTTGAAAACAGACCTGATTGCTGGCCAGTTCTCCTACAGCAGATAACAGTATTTTTCCATCAGTGTCCAGAGAGGTACAGGAATGAAAAATTAAAAAAAGCCTAGCAAATGTCGACAACTGAATTGTATCACTGTAACTGTTTTGTTGAAGGCAGCTGCAACGAGCAGTAAGAATTCTGTCTTTTGTGAGAGATACTTGTAAAATTTAATTACACTATTTCAAGTTTTAAAATAATAATATAAATAATTATTAATCAATTAAATACTGGTATAATCCATCAAAAATCAATTTTATAGCTTTTAATTAACTATATAGATAAATTTTGTATGGCTATAGAATAACTGGTGCAAAACTGATAGCACATTTGAATTTTTTTTTTAAATAAACAATTTGGCTTATTAGCTTTGTCAAAATTTTGGCTGCATAGTCAAAAAAAATGAATACAATGCAGCTGTAACTCATCTATACAAAATGTTGGGATGATGAAGGAAAAGGGGAGATGATTAAATCTCACAGAAAGGATGAGGTCTCAAAACATGATGTATGCTTTCTGATTAAAAAATAGAAAAAAAAAATCAGTGGCACAGCCTTATTATAAAGCATCATTAAAATGAACAAATACCCAGCTGCTAACAATCTCAGCCTTTTTTCATGCTTACCACTAAGGAACTTGTCCAAGAATGCTTCAGTGTAAGATAAGAAATCTGTGGCATTCTCAAAGAGAACTGCTTTCAGTGATTTTACACCTATATATATGCTTTTCAGATAAAAGCATCCTTTTTCTCCTGTTTTCGGAAAGACTAGTAACAGAGTAATAGTGCAGAGAAATTGGCTTCTCTGTTCACTGTTTGTAAAGAAATAAGTTCATTAATCTCTTAAATTTCTGGTGGGCTTAGACTATATGATCAAGAGTAAGACTTTCAAGCAAAAGTGTGTTTTGCTCAGTTTAATTGATCAGAGTATTTTTCAAATGCTGTTCGTTCTTGCACTCTGCTGCTAAATCTGGGACTCGCGTAGATGAGTGAGTCTCAGATGTATACATCCCCTCAGATGTATAAATGATGGAGTGAATGGTAGATTTTTTGCTGGTGGCTTCTTTTGAATTAAAACAGGAGTTTTTCTTGCTGATAAGGAAAATATGTGACACTGCTCTTGATGCTCTTTGTTCAAGGTTTCTGTGAGTAAAGTGCTAGACTGAGAATATAGAATCATGGAGTAATTTAGGTTTGGAAATGCCCTTCAGAACGCTGCTGAGTGCAACCATTCACCTAATGCTATCAAGTCCACCACTAAATAGTGTCCCTAAGTGCGATGTAAAAAAGCTCCACATATGTTGAGATAGACCTATTACTAAATTCTTTCTACAGTTTTGCATTGAGACTGAGTCTTGTTTAAAACTGAGTTTTGATTCCCTGTTGATGTGCTGGACAGTAGGAAGGATCTGCAGAGGGATCTGGACAGGCTGGATCTCTGATCTGAAGCCAGTGGTATGAGGTTCAACAAAGTTCAACCCCTAATGCCGGGTCCTGCACTTTGGTCATAACAATTCCATGGAGTGCTACAGGCTGAGAGAAGAGTGGCTGGAAAACTGCACGGAGGGAAAGGACCTGAGGGTGCCGGTTGACAGCAGCTTAACGTGAGCCAGCATGTGCCCACGTGGCCAAGAAGGCCAATGACATCCTGGCTCGGATCGGAAATAGTGTGGCCAGCAGGAACAAGACTAGGGAAGTGCCCATGTACCTGGCCCTGGTGAGGCTGTGCCTCAAACCCTGTGTCCAGTTCTGGGCTGCTCATGGCAAGAAGGACATCGAGGTGCTGGAGCAAGTCCAGAGTAGGGCAATGGAGCTGATGAAGGGTCTGAANCTGATGAGGAGCAGCTGAGGGAGCTGGGGGTGTTTAGCCCAGAGAAAAGGAGACTGAGGGATGACTTTATCACTCTCTACCTGAAAGGAGGTTGTAGCCAGGTGGGGGGGTCATCCTGTTCTCCCAAGTAATAAGTGACAGGATGAAAGTAAATAGGCTCAAGTTGCTTCCAGGGAGGTTTAGATTGGCTGTTAGGAAACATTTCATAATGGGCTTGTCAAGCATTGCAACAGTCTGCTCAGGGAAGTGGTGGAGTCACCATCCCTGGAAGTATTTAAAAGACCTGGAGATGTGGCACCTGGGGACATGATTTAACAGTGGGCATGGCAGTGCTGGTTGGACTTGAGCCTAAACAATTCTGTGGTTCTATATTTGTTACTGTATTGACCATCAGCTTTATTTGATTGTTTTAATAATTTAAAGGACAGCTTGTATTCCTAATAGGGTCAAGCCAAAAGATTTCTTCTGTGATAATATTTTACTGGGAAGCCATGTTGGTTAAAACAGTTCCTGTATCATGTAATTGTTTTAAGACCATTCTGCAAAAACTGATAAGTAAAGGATGACTCCTTTATATTGAAATTATGTTTTATGTGTTTTAAAAAGATATTTCTGAGTAGTCTTGTCCAAATACTACTTCAGAATGGGACATTAGTCTATCATGACATTCAGCAAGGAAAGTCACTTTCTTGAATTCATGAGGAAACAAAGAGTAAAATTAGGAGTGTTATAATCTGCAGGTCCGTATTGAGTCTTTTCAAAATTGCGCTTTGAAGTATGGTTACTGTATTGGGCCTCATGACAGTACTTTGTTCCAGTAAGTCCACGTTTTTTGTGAGATTTAGTAATGCCCTCCTCAACACCTTTCTGTTAATTGGGTCTTGTGAATTTTTGCAGGTAATGTCACATTACTTGGGTTTCCTTGTTACGCTTTCAGTGGAAAGCACTCATGACGAACTTACTTCTTGAACTGCAGGTCAGAGAGTTCGTGCGTTGGCATAATGGCTTCATTTTTAAGATACCTGTATTGTGAACCATCCCAGCTACGGGAATATGCTGAGCTGCGAATGGGTTTACTTAAGATCTTACTTCAGCCTCATGGGCCAAAGCACACAGAAGCACCCTCTGTGTTGGAATGTGAGATTCTTCAACTTCTGTGTGATTTGATTCCACACCTGCAGGTACAGTTGTTGCCTGACCCTACGTTTTACAAATAGATGTTTATCAAAACAGTGATAGTATTATTATTATTGTCTTTCAAGTGTGTAAATATAGCATTCTCTTCCATTTTCTATTGATCTGATTTGTTGATAGTACATAAATCTAACAAACTGTCTCTTTCTGGTAGAAAATAAAACTTTAATTGTTCAAATCTGATATACCTGTTAAGACGGAAATTGAAACACATTTACCATAATTGCTTGCATCTAGTTACCTCAGTAAACATACAGTAAACTTAGAAAGACATTAATGAGAAAATTCTGTTAAATGGCAAGATTATTTGTCCAAACCATACAATTTTAACTTACAATGGATAATATTAAAATGAAACAAACTATATGAGAAGAATTGTTTAAGTACTTCTAGGTATTCCTTTCTCACTCTTTGTAATAGAGAGATTAGTGGATCTGAAGACAAAATTTAGTCCTTCTGGAATATGCTGAAGGTTTTGAATTTTTTTTAAGTTGCACAGTGATACATAATAGGAGCTAGGGTTTTAATCTTTCTGTTCCCTTTGGTTAGGGGCATATGGTATTGGTTAAACTTAAAATCTCTGCGTTTCCTCGTGCTTTACTGTGATATCAGTTAAGCTTCTTTGTACCTTTTCCTTCTTCTTTTGGTATTAGGACAACATCTTCAGTTTCAGACTCACCTCAAACGTGAGGTGCTTTGGCCTTATTGCTATGGAGAGAGGGTTTGTTAATGTGAATACTGGAAAGCTAAGTAGGCTTGTTGTAAGGATATTTGTTAACAGCTTTCTCCTATGGCGTTCGACTAGAAAAGTCTTCTTTGTACTCATAGCTACTTCTTACAATCTTTTAGAAAAGATACAACTTGTGTTATGCATGTTTATCTTGGTTCAGGTCTATTCCTTGTGATGATGGGTACATGCTGACCTTTTCTAGTCACAGAGAGAGTTCTGATTTTGTCTCAATTTTACCTGAACTTCAGTATTACATTGTGTCCAAGCTTCAGACTTGATAACATTTAGCCATAAGAATGGCACTGAATAAAACTTATGAAATTAGTTATGAACCTTTCTTTCCTTCATACATGTTGGCACTTCTTTTTTTTAAACAAGAAATCAGTTGCATATTTTCAAACTCACATGAATACTTGAACATTTTTGTCTTGCCTGAGATACAACTTTCACAATGGAAGGTACTTCCTTCAAGAAGCCTGTTTGATGGACTGTTTTATCATCTGTCAATTCCTTCCTCTTCTTTCTCTGAACCTCAGGTTGTTCTTATCCTTTCATTTTAGCATAGCTTAATTTAATCCTCTGTGTAATACAACTGCTGAAATGTTTCTCTGTCATTTTGTCTGACAGTGTCAACCAAGCTGTCAAAAGTACAGCTCTTCACCTGTAGACTTTCCTGTTAATCAATTCAGTGACATGAGATTTCTAATTAGAAGAGATTATTTATAGAACAAAAAAGGAATAAAAATCAGGGTGTTATGCTTAACGCTAGCTCCTGAGTTTGGGTTGGAACAGTGCGCTTATCTGGAAGTAGAGCTTTCAGGAACAGAAACAATGTCATCCAACACATGGAGACTTTGAGACAGCCTGCTTCTCGAAACCTCTTTAGCTGGCTTTCAAGTTTGGAGATACTGCTTTTGGGTATCTCACTTCAGCTTTTAGTTTTTGTGGTAGTGAGATTGCATGGTGTTCTAGAATCGAGTAACACCGCTGCCTTTCTCTGTGGAGACATGTTAAAATCTTGGTTACGTTACAAAGGAAATATCGTAGAGCCACATGTTTCTGATACAAGCATATTGACCTGGTTGATGAAATCCCCACACACTTTTTTGCGTTGTTATAGGAACCCCAAGAGCTGAACTAATTGCTGTTGCTTTTGAGCAAAAAGGGATTTTTCTCATCAGCTACCAAGAAATGTTTTAATTCTTTCATGTTTCTCATTTTACTTCAAAATATCAAACAGCAGTTCATAAGTTGTTTTTTTTTCCAGAGAAGTTGAATAATGGATTCCTGGTGTTAGTTTATGAATATGTTTCTTCAAAGGTTTAGTATGATTTGCAATAGAAACATAGCAGAGCTAATAGAATTAATTCTAAATTCTGTGTAGATAGGGAAGAGCAACTAAATCCCATGTGTGTTGGCTTTGTTTTGTTTTAACTACCTCTCTGCAGCTTAAAGACTTAGTGCAAGTTACAGAAGCCTTGTTTTTCCTGCAAGAGCTGTTCCTCAGCCTACTACGCTATCCTTTGTTTTGGAAAGATCAGTTACTCCAGCTCAGTCTGCAGCTGTTATGCTTCTGTGAAGTGTGTTTAAATGTAACAGGAGAATGCTCATCTTTGATCTCCCTAATAGAGGACAACTTTGAGCTCTTAAAAGAGGTAAGAGTATATGGTAAAAACGTGAAATAGTTTTATTAAGTTTAAAGAACGTCATGTTTAAGACAGTAGAGACACTTATACATGACATTCATCTGCAGGTGACCAGTGTTGGTGTCAAAAGTTTCTAATTCTTTTTCTTGAGTGAATACCTTCAGAAGGTGAAAATTTAACTGATTCGGTATATATCAATTAATCTCTTAGTATGGAAATTTGTTTAAAGTGAGTTACAACAGCTTGAACAAAGTAACAAATTAAAATGTTCTAGTTACTTAGTTAAAATACTATTTTCACACAGTTATATTCTTCACTGCTCTGTCACTGCATGTGCAGTCACTATGGTTCATGAAGATAACCTTTCAAATTTTGGTAGTTTCCTATTTGTTCTGTTTAATGTCACTGAGAAACAAAGGAGACTTGGAACCTTTTTCTTTCTTCCTCGTAGGTATTCCCAGTGGACCAATGTATAATTGGGCTAGCACTTCTACTGCTGCAAACTCCAGAAAGTCAGCAAAAGTCTGTCTTGAGTCTAGGTAAAGCTCTTCTTGTGAAAGAGGAATCCACACTCTTAAAACTGTGTCTTCGTTTCTTCGTGTTTATGCAATAAGCACTGCATTCCCCTGGAGTTGGATTGGGTGGTGAAATGGGGTTTCTTTGTAAGCAGAATTTTTCCTGAATTTAAAAGATAATGGCAGTAAATATAAATTTTCCTGCTACACTGACTTTTCCCATTGATGTTACTGTATTTTAAGCTCCCCGCTATCT
This sequence comes from Mohoua ochrocephala, assembly GCA_013398855.1. Lineage (NCBI taxonomy): Eukaryota > Metazoa > Chordata > Aves > Passeriformes > Acanthizidae > Mohoua > Mohoua ochrocephala. The sequence continues at coordinate 15,934 of VZTA01022793.1, read as the reverse complement.
TGGAGCTTATTGGTTTCATTTTTGAGCCAACAGGACATTCTTAGCTGATGTTCATGCGTCCTGAATGGCTTCTTATTACAGGTACTGAGAGCAGGTGTGACAGTCGTGGCAATGTTTAGCCGTGCTTTTCACTTAGCAGTTGTGATTAGTGTACTTATTCCTGTAAAAACAAAGGTCTGTGCTACATTCCATTTTCGTATTTTTTGCTGCCATCAGGTACTTTGCTATAAGCAACAGAAATGTGTGACTCTCTAAATGAAAAATCACAAAGAAATCTTTTGCCTTTTATATACACATACAGTAAATCTGGGGACCTTTACTTTGCTCAATTGAAATGTTTCCTAGAAATATCTGTGTCATGCCTACTAATGTTCATTTCCTTTTTTCCTCCTTGACCTTTGTTTTTCCTCAACTTGTCTTCAATAGCCTACAAGCTCCTTTCATGTTCAGAAACCCAGGACATCTCAACCACAGCCCTTACTTTGGTGATGCCTGTGCTACAGATCTTATCTTCTGCAACAGTTGGAGACTGCCTGTCAGGGGATGTTTCTGGAACTACCAGGCAGCAGCTGGCTGTAAATCTTTTGGGAATATTAAAGGAGGAAGGTGTGAAGGACAAACAGGGATCGGTAAAGTGATAAAATTTCTTTCCTTTTTTGGGGGCAGGTAGGGGAGGCATTTAAAAATGTTTCTACATTAAGCCTATCTCTAGGCTTGGGAAAGACTCTGCATGTGTGAACTTCTTTGTGCGATACAGTCTATGGGAATGCTTGAAAATACATGTAGTCCATAAAACTAGAGTCCTGGTAAAGTGAAAGTTCGTTTGCTGGATATTGTTTTATGTAGCAAATGAGATTTTTTTTTCTTTAAGAGACCATATAGATTGAAAAATTCACCCACATTATTAAGCCTGTAACAGCAGAAATCAAGGTTATGTCTATTTACTCTGTTTCTTTCAGACTTGCTTATTCTCCTCATCTCTTTTTCTTTACTTCTGTACGTGAATGTTAGCTACCGTTCTTTCTCCCTTGGCTGAAGAGAGTTACAGAGCACCGAAGTGTCAGTTAGCAAATTTTGGCTCATTAACCTGAATCTTTTTATATGTACTATTGGGGTTTTTTGGGTTTTAGTTATTTCCTTATGTCCCAGTTCTCTGCCATCTGTGCATTTATCCCCACTGTTCCAAGAACAAATGACAGCAAATCTCTTTGATCAAGATGTGTCTAGCACTGGGGTAGCTAAAGTCCCTTTCTGCTTTACACCCCTGTTTTGTGATGTGACAAGCTGGAGACAGATACAGTGCCAGTTCTGAGTTCTCCCATGTCTCCTTGACCTGGAATCCCCCACCTACTTCATCTTCTATTTCTCCAAATCTGAAATGGCAAGCCCATTTGTGCTCCTAATAAAAAATAACTTCTTTTAAGTTCACAAAAGCTTACACTTCTTAGTCTGCTCTGAAAGAATAGACAGTGGGATGACAGTGGCTACAGTTCACTTCCTTCTAGTGGGACTTTCTGTGTGCCAGCCTGTACAGATGCCACTGGAGGTTCGTTTCAGTGAAGCATCTTTGAAACATGTCAGTCCTCAATGCTCTGTCACTCGCCCACGTGTTTTTTTTTTTTTCTGTTGTGTTTTGGAAGCTATTTGAATGTCTTACAAGACTACTGTGTTACTGTACAAGATTACAGTGCATTGTGTTACACTGGCTTCCTATAATAGGACTTGGTTTTACTAATTCTGGTATTCTGTTTGCTTCAGAAAAGCATGTGAAAACTTTTCTGTTAAGAGCTTAAATAATTTTTGATGACTAAGTTTTTGTGTTGGCCATGTTACAACTGAAAACAATTGTCTTTGCTGAGAATTCTCTAACAGTCTCTTCACTTGTGTCTCACTGATCCTTGCAGAGTTCATAGCAAGTAGCATGGCAGATCTTTGGTAATTCGTAGTTCTCAATGCAAATGGGGAGACAATCATTTTTCCTGATCATTGTTTGTAATAAGTATGCCGATCACCTTTGGTTCTCAACTAAAAGGTTAAAAAATGTAGACTCTCTTTAATGGTCCCATGATTACAGTCAATTTGTGTTGTAGGATCAGATCAATGATAAGAGAATAAAATCTTGATTGAATTATCCTTAGACTTCCTTCACATTGGAAATGGGCAGGAAAAGAGGTAGGAAAAAGAAAGCAAATGCTATGTCCACAGTGAACAAGCTTTGAGCAAGAGTATATAAGAGCTAACATGGTTAAGTTATGGTATATTTTCATAGAATCATAGAACAGCCCAGGCTGCAAGATCATCTGGTCAGGCCTTTCTTAGGAAAGGGAGCCTAGATAAGATTATCTAGTATCCTCTCCAATCACATGTTGAAAATCTCCAGTGATGGGGACTACACCATGTCCCTGGAGAGGTTGTTCTAGTGATTGTTTTCACCATCAAAAATGTCTTTCTTGTAATGTTATCCCTGACCCTCTCCCAGGCATCTTGTATCCATTGCCCTTTGTATTCTCCATGTGGCTCTTTGTGAAGAGAGACCTTCTGTCCTCTTAATAACTGCCCTTCGAGTACTGGAAAACAGTGACATCCCCCTTGAGCCTTCATTTCTGCAGAGTGAAAAGACCTGGCTCCTGGCACTCCTTTGACCCTTCTTCAGTTTGTCCACATCTGTTTTGGAATTGTGGGGGCCAGAGCTGGACACACCACTCCATGTGCAGCCTGACAAGCGCTGGTCAAGTGGGATGATCACATCTCTCCCTGTTAGCAGTGCCCCCACGGATGCAGCTCAGGATCCGCTTTGCCTCGGTAGCTGCAGCAGGGCACTGCTGACCTGGTGTCTGTGAGTTGTCCGCTGGGACCCCCGGGCTCCTCCTGGCAAGGCTGTTCCACAGCTCCCGTCGTAGCCTGGCCGGGCTCTTCGGCTATGGCATCCCAGGTGCGGGACTCTGCGCGTCTCTTGGTTGAACTTCACACAGTTCTTGTGGCCCAGTCTTCCAGCCTGTCCGTGTCTCTGAAAGGTGGCTCTCCCTGCCGACGTGTCCGCCTCAGCACCCAGTTTAGTGACACAGCAAACGTGGTGAGGGTGCTTTTGGTCCCATCATCCAGATCATTCATGGAGATGTCACGACATGGAGCCCAGTACTGATCCCTGGGGGGCCCCGCTTGTGACAGGCTGCCAGCCTCAGTAAAACACATTGATCAGGAGAAAAGGAGGCATTGAGAAACTGTCTTGCCAGCAGTACCATAACTTTTTCCCTGCCGTGTCTAGTAATGGGCCTGTGTCTTCCCTGGGCTTCAGCTTAACTGCGTATGTATCTCATCAGCCATTTCTTCTTCTTGCTATCTCTGGCCAGTTCCAGCTGAGCTCTGACCTTCATGTGTGCAACCCTGCAAACCCTAGCAAGGATCTTGTAGTCCCCAGTGGGTATTTGGCCACCTTTCCATTGAGGGTATGCTTCTTACTTTGCTTCTAACAGCACTCAAAAGTTACATGTCCTTTAATGTTTGGGGTTTTTGTTTTTTTTGCATTGGTGGTTGTAGGGAATTGTTCTACCTTCAGTGCCATGATTTTGAAAGTTAGGATTGGGCTAGGCCTTCACGTAGGCTTTGTCATTGAGGGATTTTATATGTGTATGTACACGTATGCATGTGTGCATATGTGTGTGTGTGTGTGTATACACACACACACACATATATATATATTTGTGTTGATAGACTGAAATTTTGTACCTAACTCGCTTGATTAGAGTGCAGCAATCAAATAAAGTTGTGGTCATAGCCTGTTTTCATGTAAATGAAATAAAGGGAGAGGGGAGTGAGTTACAATTATGTAGTAAAACCTTTTGGGGATATAGTGTAGAATGGGAAATATCAATATGATATTTCAGGCTCTACCAATTTTAGCAGTTTTTCCCAGGCACTTAAAAAAATATGAGTCGAAACAAATGACAACAGCATCACCACCACAAATGCAAAAAAAACCCCACAAGCAAACACCACCTCCCCAAAGAAAACCCCAAACAACAAAAAAACCTTTCGTAGCCTGATCTTGATTTCAAGACCTGTTATTTTCTACAGGCAGGCAACTAAACAGTACATCTTATGGATCCTGAAACTCTTATTAGCTCACTGTATGTCCCTGGATAAAGTTTAAATACCCTTTTCAATAAATGGCAGCATCACCGCTGTATCTGGAAGAGATTTTTGGCTCCCAGTGATCTTGCCAGCCAGAAGAGATAGCACTTTAGATTGCTGTATTTTTCACATACAGTAGTTGTAATGTGTAAGTAATGTAATAAGCTAATTTTAATGTAATTTTTTAAAAGTAATATAAAAGACAGGGGCATTCTGCCTTCCCTTAGCCAAAATAAATTTACATTGAGTCAAACAGCATGATTAAAACGAAGTTCTGCAGTTTTAATTAGAACATCTTTTGCCTCTCAAAGTCTCTTTCTCCCTTTCTCAGGTTATTTAAAGCTGAGTGGACCCTAGCCTTTTGGATTCTGAATTCTGTTTTTAATGTTCATTTGGAATCTCTTCTCAAATACTTTCTTGACCTGGTCTTTATATAAATGTTCTTCACTTGATCACTGCCTGCTAACTGCTGTCTTGATAATGGAAAGATATTTTCTAAGAAAGTAAAGCATTAGTGGGAAAGAGATTTCATGTCTTGTATTAGACTTTCCTGTTTTAATGAAAAAGTTTGAACTTTATTTGGAGGAGCTTTAAAATATATATACCCTTATGTATATAAAAATCCAACTTAAGAGGATTCCTCATTTGTATTTTATAACTTTCCTACTGCTAAATAGTATCTTCCATGACTGCAACTGTTAGCAAAAAGGTTATATTTCTGTAAGAAGAAAGTCTATGGAGGGTGGGGGAAGATGTTGGAAAATTGTTTTAACTTTAGCACAATAATATATGACCCCTTTATTCCTGGTTAACGCCTAGTTTTGTACCCTACAGTGCTTAGTACAAATGCCAGAAGTTAGTGTGGCCTTGTGTTAACTCCCTATGTCTGTGACTAATAAGTTGTGTTCCAGCTAATACTTCCTTGTTTATTTGTGTTAGTGATTAATGTGTGCTAGCCGATATCTTAGTTTTGAGAACAAGGGCTGTGTGTCAGAGCAAAGAATGATAAGAGAAGTACACAATGCCTTGATGACATATTTGAGGTACTCTCGAGGAGAAGAGATTCATCAGAAGATCCAGAACTATATCCAAACAAGTCCATGGGAATAGTTAGCATATTTAGCTGTATTCAAAAATATGATGAATATGTATTCGTTTCAGGAATATAAACCAGTCCGTTAGGTGACTGAGCATGAATGCTTTGAGGAGAATTCCCCATGCATCCAGGGATGCTAATAAAGTAACGTCACCTTCCTAACCTAACAAATCGGATAGAGAGTTTACTTCCCTGTTTTCAGTGACATAACTGTAGAACATTTGTTCTGAGAAGCAAAGCAGTTAAACAAAAAAGGTGAAGTCAGATTAACTTAAACTGTGGTATTAAGTACTATTAAGAGTTAAGACAGTTTTCAAAAATAATGTAGATGATAGTTAAAATTCTGTGATTTTCCTGTCATTGTCAGAAACACAGGTTTTTAACGTACTCCAGAATTACTATGTCCGTTTTAGTGGGGAAGTAGCACTGCAGTTACTATCAAGAACAGGAGTGATGGATGTCAGATAAAATGGGAACTCCTGAGCAGGGTATTATCAACCCACTGAAACATCCGTGGTGCAAGAATTCATATAAAAGATTTTGAAAAAATGTATTGCAGTTTGTTATTTACATTTATTGCATTGGGACCATAGAAAAATGTTTTGAATGTCACAATTGTTCTTTCATGGTATCTTATTTGTTTGATAGAGACTTTTATTTGTTTCACTCGTTCTCAGGTGTCCTGCAAACTCCTTTTCCCCATAACCAGCTCTTATAGTTCATTGTATACAACCTGGAAGATCATGGAGCTCGTGAAAGAGAAGTCGGCAGTTACTAAATGGTTATCTTCAGTGAAGTCACTGCTACCTGTTAGCACTCAAGTCCCTGCCCATGTTTTTCTTTTGTTGGCTTATCTACTGATCCGAGAAAATGGAGACAGTCTTCGAGATGTACTCCAGGCTACAACAGAAATAGCCAAGGCTGATTGTTCTCAGGTAAAGACTTATTTTTAGTGGTTTGGGATTTTTTCCAGGAATCGGGTTGGATTCTGCAGCCTGAGAGGGGCAAGGCTGCCACAGCTTCATGACCCTAGGTCTGACAAGTGGCAAGGCTATACCTGCATTCCCAGTGTGGATTCCTCCAGCAGCAGTGCATAGACAGTCAGTGCATTGCCAACATGCCCTCTGGATCCCCGTCTCACCAGCTGCTGGCATCTGGACACTGCAGTTGCTGATGCAGACTGCCCCTCATCCTGCACAGACACGTGCACACACATACCCTCAGCTTCCTGGAATTCACTTTTTGTGTGTCACTTGGAGCAAAATATGTATTATGTCTCCGTTTTGGAGTATTTTTTGGTTGTTTAGACTTAGGAAGGAAACTGGCTTTTTGTTGATATTATCCAAGAAGTATGAAAATACAGTATGAGGAAGCTGAAAAGGGGCTACCAAATAATTTCTAACTTCTGCTGACCTTATGAATTATTCTCTATGTTCTTTTGTGGTTACTGGAAGACTGCCAAGTCCCTCGTGACATCTCTATTCCTGCTTCTTAGAAATATGTGCATAGTCTTTGTCTGCTTCCGTACTGAATTCAATCTGGAATTATCCAGGATGCTTAAACTTACCTACATAATCTGGAAAGATAAAGGGGGTTATCTGGAAACAGCAACATAATGTAGAAGGCGTTGTATAGAAACAACCATAACTTATTTGTAAAATAGGGAGAAGTGTTGATTCAGCTTTAATTTATGCCATAAAGACGGGCCTTATTTTCTTTGGGGTTTTTTAAAATTGCTTTCTTCTCTAAGAGTTTGCATGTTCTACAGTGCAAGAGTTTGAAAAAGTTACAATTTTGACTGTGTTGTTTAAGTACACGTTGGAAGGCTGATAGCATAAAAATCTTATCTCCAGGAAATTTTATCTTCAGGGAAAAAAATCCTCTAATAAGCGGACAGGTTAGAAGTAGGATGGTTTTGCTGGAATATAACGCTTTTTATCTCCTGCAAGCCATTTAGAACTCTTGTTGAGAGGAGGGGTGCAGAGCTGGTCAATGAAAAGGGAAAGAATGTAAAACTTAGAAGTAATGAAAACTGTCATCTGACCATGACAATGTGATCCTAAGCTAGGAGGCAGAAATGAATGTTCCAGATGTATTTCCCCTTGTGACTGAGACAGGTTTTTGAGGGAAGACACAAAGCTTAAGGAAACATACAGATGTTTTGTTAACCAACTCTTTTTTTTTTTTTTTTTTTGCAAAGTAGTTATTAAAACTTCATTTTCTCACTTAAGTAGGAAGTACTTAACTGTGTTCAAAGGTCAGGAGTAAGCAAAATGAATTGCACTTCTGTGTAAAAGCAGAGCTGAGCTGATATAGAGCCACCTGATACAGAGTATCTCTTCTTTAATTTAGTTTTTTCTTGAAAATGTTTCTGTAAGTCAGCTTTCGAAACTATTATGAGTGGTACACCTCAACTATGAATAGTTTGACATGTTCACTAAATAGTTTGTAACCAGGCATCCGGGTCCCAGTCTTTGTAAATTAATTATTCCCTAGGAAAAGGGTAGGTAAGACACACATCTGCCCTGCTGTGGGAACCTTTCTTTGACTTCTGATCCAAACTGCTGCAAGTAAGGCAGTTTTCTTCTTGTGCCTAACTAGCTGTGTAAAAATGACCAAGATAACTCCAGGTCTTTTAGAGTGGGTTTCTGTTTTTGTAGACTCTCTCTAACCTGTTTTGTTGCATTGGGTCTTTGAGTTCGATGATGAATCAGCGGCATATTACAGGAAGGGGAAAGGAATAATGCTTTGTTTATTAACTATTTGATATAGTTGTTCAAAATGCAGTTTACCAGTCATACAAGAAAAGCAATAACTGGCTGAAAAAATGCTACTGAACAAATATGGTATCTGAGCAGAATGGCCTGAAGCCTGACTGTAGGGAATGACTGTTGTGAATTTCATTGGATTAACCTAAAATAACTCCATTGACTTTAGATGAACATGTTTAGAGACAAATCAAAGAGCAAGTCAGCAGAATTACAGAAGCTTTAGACAGATACAGGGAGAGTAATTTAACCTGAAGCTGTTCATGTTTAGCATTATGTGAGTGGGTTTTTCTACTTTGTTTGTTCTTACTTTAAGCCAAAGCTTTTGTTCACCAATACAGTAAGAAAGATTAATGGACATATCCTGTTGAGCTAACTATGGTGGTCAGACTACCTTAGAATTAAGAAACCTTCCAGGCTCATGAAAAAGTCCTCTCTGGCACTGGGAAGCATAGCTTGTGTCCAAAGGCAATGAGAAGATGAAGTTCAGACTTCATCATATTTTTTGTTTCCCTAGCGATCAGCAGAGGTCCACGTGAGTTAGAAACCATTGCTAAAATGCAAAACTCAGGCCCTGATTTGATGATGCTTTCTTACTGGCTCACATTTTGTCAGCTAATAAGGTGTGTAGATGGAGAGCTTTAGTTTTTAAAATTAATCTGGGCTTTAAAATTCTTTTCTGCAAAATATGTAACATAATCAGGTGTCTTTTTAGTAGTATCACATAAAGCAATCAATATAATTGGTAATATAGCAGATGTTCTGCTAAGTAGTGTTTGAAAAGTTGGTGTGGGAAGAATAGTGTGCTTCATTGGGATGATGTTTCTGTTCCTAGTCCTCGGTTAAGTGCAACCAAGGACACCATATTCTCCAGTTAGCAATATCTAATGCATTTCTATCTTTTAAATGACATATTTTACTCCAAAAGATTTTAATGCTTTGAAACTTGAACTTACTGTCTGGCTCATTTGAACTTGGCATCACCTGGCATCTGTCTTGTCTCTGACAAGTTATTTTAGTTTTGAGTCTGCTTAATGGCTCCACAGAGATTATTACAGCGTAGCACTGCACTGAAAGATTATCACATTGTTTCTTGTAGGTTCAATGCTCTCTCTGAGGAAGGAAGAATTACCTTAGACTTGTCTCATCTTTCTCTTGCAATAACAGTACGGAGAGAGAAAGCATTGAAGCTCCTGGATGGAGGAAATAACTGATTACTTTAATAAACTCAGTCAGCAGTGTGATGGCAACTAACACTAACATATTGATGGCAGAGTTATACTTTGGGAATTGCTTTATTTGGTTCTGGTTTTTTATTCAGTTCCACATAAAAGGTGCTTTATAAAAGACGGTGAAAGTAAGTGGTTAGAATGTAAGTTAAGAAAGTGAAAAACTCATCACAACAAACTTGTTAGACATTTTGAGCCTTGAGTTCCTTAGGGCACTTTCTGAAGGATGCAGTGGAAGATGGTGTGCAGCATAGTAGTTAGAAGGCTGTTCTGAAGAAGGAGGAAGTCAGAGGACAGATATGGAAAGAAGAAAACAAAAAGTGCCTGTTAAGCCCAATCTTATTTTTAAACAGTCACATCTATATTAACTTGAATCTGTTCCTTTGGTAATAGCAGCACTTAAACACTCAGTTTAAAGTCAGATATTTGCAGCAGGCCTAACAAGGTATATTCTGAATTCTTTGAATCATGTCCAAATCAAAATAAACTTGGGCTAGAAGTTTACTAGCTACTACTTCAGCACTTAACGTTGCAGAAGTTAAGTTAAATGTCTAAAGGGCAAAATTAGGTAGTGTCCACTTCAGAGCCAAACTGTGAACTACCTGTACTCCAGCAGAATATATAGAAATGCTGAGATGTCATGGTGAAGGTCATAGCATAAAGAGAATTGTGTGGTGGGGTTTTTTATTGTTGGTTGTTTGAGATTTTTTAAGTGATCTAGATGGCCATGATTTCTGCTGCTAGTGGCATTCTGTTTCTTTGTCATTCATAAAAGGACACAGTGGTCATAGCTATAGATATTGAATTGAAAAGCTACAGGTGATTGCTGTGCAAAATCTGAGTCGAAGAATTGTGTTTCAAAACAAAACAGAGTCAGAAAGAGAGAATGTGCACCAAGAATGCCATCCTCATTGCTTTCATGTTTATTCCAGCTCTTCACAGAGTTCACTAACAGTATCTCCCGTTTCCACACTGAATGTTGTTTTTATGAGGAGTCATTTGTCTCTGAAGTAAACCGATGGAGCACTTAAAAAGCATTGCTAGGTGTAAAAATAATTACCGCAATTGATCTTGCAGACATTGTTCTGGTTATGCTTTATTTTTGTTTTGGGTTTTCTTCCTTACCCTCTCCATGAAGAGAGGCTACAGAATATTTCTCTGCATGTATCTCCTCTTTTCCCACTGAGTAAAAGCCTTTTTATGATGCAAGATTAATGATTATATTATATCTGGTTTTAGCTGAAGCATTTTGGAGTAGTGGTGCTGGACTTGCACTATGGAAGAAAATCCAGGAGAATTTTTTAAAGGCTGAGGACTGAAGAGTGGTACATGGGCTGTTGGGCTTTCTGAAGTCAAATCGCTGCACAGGCTGCAGAGACACTTAAGAAAGACGTAACACAGTCTTTCTAATTGGATGAATTGTCTTGTGCAGAAATTGTTATTACACTCTGTGAAACCCTTGCTGTGCTGCAAGGGGAAGAAATTAAATCATCTGACTGAGGTCACTGGTGAATGTAGCACAAGATCTATTACTGTTATTTGAGGATTATGAGTCTGTAGAGGACATGTATTCTTTTATGGTCTTTCAGCTGCTGGAATGAACTATTTTAGGGGTAAAGGACACCTTCTGGGAAATTTGTCTGAAGAGGCATTATTTCCTATTCTTTGGGGTTTGGGAGTGCATTAATACCCAAAAATGTAAAATACATTTTTATTCATGTAGAAAACATGTTTAAGGATATGTTGAATTGAATTTGGCTCGTTCAGATGGTGCCTGATGCTTTTTTTGTTTGATTGTGTAAACTTCAGCGAGTAGCTGTAGGGAAACAATCGTGTCATAGTCCGAGCTTGTGGACAGACTCTTCATGATTGTAACTTATTGATTAGGATCCTGCTAGAGTACATGAAACTTTTCAAAACCTAGCTTGTGTTTTCTAAAAAGTGCTTCTGATTTATGAGAGAAATTTATTTTATAGTTTTATAAACAGAAACTTAGCTACATTTATGCGCTTATCTGAAAAACTTGTTCCTTTGTTTGTCTGAATTGTCCAGTAGTTTTGTCTTGCTCATTGAAGCAAGAAATGCCAGAGTACCGTGTGTTTTCAGAAGCCTTCTCATTTCACTGTCTTGCCTACTGGACAACTAGGTTGATGGTTGATCTGCCAAAATTCAGCCCAGAAATGGAACGTGCTGTCCTCCCTTAGCTTGTGCTTTTGAAGAAGAACAGCTGTCCTGTAGCTCAGAAGAAAGAAATTGGGCCACCAAATGGCAGAGAATGCTGTATTTATATGGTGTATTTATTAAAAGATATAATTTTGTATCACATGTTTAGTTTTATTTTAAAAGGGAGAATTGTTGAGAAACCTCAGCATCATTTTTGTGATGCCAATTATTTTTAAAATCGAAAAACATGATCTTGAAACCCTTCTTCAGATTCTTAATGACAGACTTGACCTAACTTCTGCATCCTCCCTAACTTCTGCCTCCTCTGGTACCATGGGGAATGCAGAAGGCAGTGTTGAAAGGCAGCATGCCTCCCACTCTGAAGCTGTTTCCTGCCTACTAGGAGCTAGTGAATTGTCATATCAGCTTTGTGGAGCTGTTATGCCCTTGATGAAGATGTAACATAAATTTAGTATTGAAATTAATCCCAGCACTGTTTGTCCATTATATGAGGGTGATGGAGAGAGGAGAAGCTTTGCTGTACCAGAAAATTTTGGAGTTTTTCCTAATCTTACAATTGAAATATAGAGTTCAAAACAAACAGACTGTAAAAGATGGTACTTTTAAAGAAGTTTCTAACTGTCTTTGCAGTAGCACGTGCTTAAAAGTTTCCTGAGAATTTCGTAAATCAAACTTAGTATATGTTTACTAGATATTGGTGTAAAAGTTGTTGTAGAATTTCAATTTGTTTACTGTAGAATAAACTTCATAACAAGATAATTAATGTAGACAGAGGACTTGAAATGGGCTTCCCATCACAGCTGACGAAGGCTGGGCTTAAGCAGACTGACTCTAAAGGGTTTGAATGTTATTATAACTAAGGATTATGAATATCATTTATTTTGAATATCGTTTGGTCTCACTGCTCATGTGTAGTCCAGTGTAGCTGCAACTGAGAAAAAATGAAGGAAGTGGTCTACTGACTAGAGAACTGGCTTAAGATGAAGTAGAGTTACCCAAGAATCTGCCTCTGGCAAGCGGAAGGGGTACTATGGGGAGAGATGGGAAGTAAGCAACTTAGGTAAGGATGTTGATCATTATAATGACATATCTGTCATCTTTACTGCTGTCCTTTGTAGCCTATTTGCCCAGCACAGCATTTATCAGGGATGTATATGGTTTAAAGAATTGACAAAGTCCTCTTATACTCTAAGTGAGAGCCTTTCAATTATTCTGCTGCATATGAAACTTTTTGGATAATTTTATTAAAAGACATTTCTTCCCTACTCATATGTGTTAACAGTTGTATGAAAAGCTTATGTATCAGTGGATCACTGGAGGAGCACGTGTGACCTCCTTGAGAATTTTGGAAATTAACATGGTGAGGCAGGTTGCTGTGTTAGTGTTAATGATCACCCCTACCACGAAGGTATCAAATGCCCACTGCTTACTTATCACCCTGCAGTATACCTTGTATCGTTCAAAGGTTTAGATAGCAGTAGATCAGGTGATGTATTTTTTTCTTGACACTCGAGGTAAAACAGGTGCCCAGAAATAAAACTGCTTTCCTCTATCAAGTCTCCTGCATTCAAGGGGACTTTTTGTCGACCTGTATTATTTGGTTTCTGCACAATCTCCCCGTTCCCTAGGGCTTGATTTAACCAAAATAGGTTCTTGCCTTGAGGATGTTGAGCCTTTGACACTCAAGTCTTCTTTTGGGTTCTCTTTAATCAGGAAATTAATTTTAGTATTCTTCCTGTATACTAAGGTACGTCATTTTCTCTCAGGCAGTGCTGTTATCCCTTTGGCATGGGTAAAGTGAGGAAATACAACTGCATTATGCACAGACTGGCTTAAAGAAATCATTACGGTTAGGGAGTGGGAAGAAAAGGTTGGGCAGCAAATTAAATCTCATGTTTTGAGTGCAGGTTTCACTCTTCTATGTTTCAATATTAATGCAGACATCTTATTGCTGGGACCAGAATTTACGTTAATCAATTCTGCCATGTGCTAGAGAAGTGGTATAACTTACTTCCCCCATGCCCTTTTCTACTTTAAAGAATATCATGACAGCTGGGAACATCGGTGTTTTCAACACTATTTTGTTGACAAATCATTGCCAACAAGATACTGTGAAGAAACTTAGTTCTAGCCTAGCCAAAATCAGGACACAACAGAACCTGAAAAACTGTCCAACTTTTCTTAAATCCAAAAGTTTGAAAGAAAGGGGAGGGAGGTTGCCAGTGGGAAGTTACTTTTATTTTGGGTGTGAAAATCTAATCAAATGAATACTACCCTAAATTTTCAGCCTCATTTATTAGTTGTGCTTTGAAATATTTCCATAAAGCCTGTCCTCTTTCTAGGCATGTCATAGGGTGATGACTGATTCTATAGAAGGTAGAGAAGAACCTTGAGAAATAGAGAAAGAGGAAGACTAGTCAATTGTACAAAAAATTGGAAATTTTTTGGTTTATAAAAGGGTTTATTCTGTCTAAGAATGTCAAGTACTATTTGGAAAATGGAAAAAAATAATGCTTTATAGTTAATTCATTGGGTGGTAAATGCTGATTCCAGAACTTAGTTTAATTTCGTGGAAGCACAAATTTCGGTTGCTGAACAGTAAAGATAGTGATGTCTTGTAGAACCGACAATATTTTCTTTTGGCCTGTGATTTGGAACCAGAGCAGAGCCAAGTATGCAAAATCCAAGAGTACTTGAATTATTAATTATTACTCTTCCTGGGGACTGAGACAGATCTTTTTACAGTGAAAAATGTTATCATCTGCTCATGTAAAAATGCATGTTGAAACAAATGCTGTAGCAGAATTTTCCGGGTTTTTTTAACCAATATCTGTACAAACCACTCACATATATATGTGTATATATGTATGTGTGTGTGTATATATATATGTATCTATCTCATATATAAATAGCATATATATTTGGGTGTCTGTGTGTGTTTGTGTTTTAAGTAGTCATAAAACCAAGTTGGAAGAAAAATGAGGACATCATGAGTAGATTTAATTTAAGATTAAATTTAATCACGCAGTGATAAGAAGGTGCACAAGAAAAAACTGTAGCACCTGCAGATGTGAAAATACTGAAAATCTGATTAGAAAGGGAATGGAGATAAATAAGCCTCGTTTCCTTTATTGTCACTTCAGCAGCAGCCCTCTGGAAGTTTTGTACCTATAGTAAAGAATGCAATGAATTATATTGTATTATATGGCAGGTTTGTCATATATACAGGCAGGAAAAAATTGATAAAAGATACGAGGTTTAAATATGTTGGGACAAGTTCACTGTCTTTTGTAAGGCATCATGTTGGCAAATTTGGCAAATTCCAATTTATTTCATACATCTCTTCTGTTTTAGGTCCCAAATCTGATCCCGGTTTTGATATTTAAATTGGGAAGACCTTTGGAGCCTGCAGTTTACAGGGATATATTGTATACATTGCCTACGCTCGGTGTACATAAGGTCAGAATAAAAAATTTTTAGTAAAATGAAAACGGTATCAGTAAAAGGTCATATATTTATAAAAATTATTTAGACTAAGCAATGTATAGCTTGCTTAACTGATTTTTAAGCTTCTCCATTACTTTGTAATATTTTGGATGGGATACGATATTTGTTTTAAAGTGTAATGTACATTACGCTTTACTGTCTACGTTGTAAGATCATTATGTATGTCATGAGAGGATGCTCTTTGACTTGTTATTTGCTAAAGTTTCTTGGAAAATGACTTTCAGCTTATTTCTGATATTCCAGCTGGACAGTTATTTCCTGGTCATACTTGTTTGTAAAATAATGATTTGCAGATTAGCCTTTGTCCTTGGACATAAAAAATAACAACAGCACTTGGTTAAAAATTTCTTTCAGGTTTGTGTAGCTCAGATTCTACGTGCCATACACATGCTGGGGAGCACGCCAAAGCTCAGAGCAATTGCCTCACGGCTGATGACGTCATTATGGGAAAGACAGGTTAGAAATTCCTTGTAGTGTCACTGTAATAAGTCCAGTTGAAAAACTTCATTACCTCTAACCAAGGAAGAAAATAATTTTGGAGCATCGCTGCTGCTAGTATGTCACTATCAGCACTATAAAATAAATGATGTTAATGGTGCCTATACTGATCTTGCTCTAGTGGAATATTTCAATAGTATGTCTTTCATGAAACTTTCTTTTCATTTCGTGAGATCTCAAAGTGGATTTAGAAAAAAAAAATTGTTTGAAGGACAGCTTCCTGCTTTTCCTTGTGTGCAGTAAGAACAAGACCTTAATGTTGTGGTTTAACCCCAGCCAGCAACCAAGTACCACGCAGCCATTCACTCACACCTCCACCACCAGTGAGGCTGGGGAGGAAATCGGAAGGGTAAAAGGGAGAAAACTGGTGGGTTGAGATAGACAGTTTAATAGGGAAAGCAAAAGCTGTGCACACAAGCAAAACAAAACGAGGAATTAATTCACTGCTCTCCATGGGCAGACAGGTGTTCAGCCATCTCCAGGAGAGCACACGTGATGGTGGCTTGGGAAGACAAACGTCA
>VZTA01022790.1:0-60878 GCA_013398855.1 Mohoua ochrocephala | reverse complement strand
TTAGAGAAGACTGTGCACAGTAAGAGCAGAGGGAGCTGAGGCAGAAACATTCCCTAAACTGCAGAGACCAACTCTCAGTAGCTTGACACCCAACCAAATCTCTTTCAGCATGGTATTAATTAGCAACTCACTTAAGTAACAATGTACATGCTGGAAGCATTACATCATCTGAACCTGTCACTGGCTGTTGAGCAAATAGCCCTGAGGCCCGGATACTATTGCATTACAATTTCTTTGAGTCCTTTCATAAAATTCCAAGCATGGATTTAACAGGGAAACGAATGGAGTTTTTCCCTTCCTCCCCCTCCACGTTATCTCCTCTCCTCATTAGGAACACTCTTCTAGCATACATTGAGTGTCAAGTGATGAGGGAAGTGGTAGCATCTAACTCTGCATGCAAATACCAAATTCTTTCCAATTTTCCTTGAAGCTAATAAGACTCCCACTGAAGCAAATGGGAGTTACATAAGAACCTTACACCCTAAGAGAGCAATTATTCTAGACAATGAGCAATCATAAAATTATCATTCAGCAGTGTTTATGCGCATACTTGCCTTTAAGCATGGACATAAATACATTTCATTTTGTAATCCATGTAAGCATGTACTTTACTTTTAAAACACAGACTTCGACATAACCTTTAGGTTCAAGATATTTTGCCACAAAGAACATGAATGAGTTTGTCTCCTGCAGACTTTCAAAAAAGAATTCCTGCTTCAGAGAGGCTCTATTGAGACAAAAATGAAAACATGAAGCTTTTAGAATGGCTTTGTTTACTCAGTTAAATTGTTCATTTTAGGAACATGATCTACTAGGTTTGATAGGAAGCTGAAGAAGATTTCAGGGTGGTATAGCATGCCTTTTTTATTTTCTTTCTTTTTTTCCCCTCGCATGAAACTCTCCTTGCTTTTGTTTTATCAATATAGAAGTTTGCAGCTTTGTACTGAGAAATCCATAAGGCTCATCTAGCATTTAGCAGTGATGAAACTAGGAGAAAATTACTTGAAAAGTACTGTTTTAGAAGCTCTGAGAGAAAAATCACCACACCTGACATCTGTGGAACATAAAGTGCGATGATGGAGTTACTCAGGATTCTGCAAGGGGAAGTAATTTTCTGGAAAGTCTATAGCATAATGATGATGATGATGTGAGGAGTCTGTGGGCCTGCTCACAGGAGTTTTTGCTCTTTCTTTCTTAAGAGCAATTGTGTTCAGAATCCCCATCTGTGTTGGTTAAGAAGTGAAGTGAAACTCTGCAAAGACATTCAGGTGAATGTGCAAAAACACTTGGAAAGACTATAGCAAACTGACTCTAGTATTGAATCATGGATGTTTTGGTGTGGAACTTCCTCACAATAAAAGAGGCTTGAAGCATGAGATCTGCATTGGCAGAGATCTAAACTTAGGATTCTGAAATATTTTTCCAACTTAGTTGCTTGAACCCCCAAACTATTTCAAATAACTACCCAAAAACCGGTTTAGAATTTTGTAATTTTAATTTTCTTATTTAATTCATTTCCTCAGTATAAAAAACTTAAATAATTTATTGTTTAAAGACCAGTCAAAATAAGTTCTTTCTTTGTAGCTCTTGACTGATCTGAATAAAACTCAGAAACTTTGGATGAACTAGTCTGCTGCTATGGCTCAGAAGGTATATTCTTTCCAAACAGCAATTTTCAAGCTCTTATAACTTTCTGGAAAGGTTATTCTCTAGGTTGAAATTCATCATGTTTATTTCAGTGTGCAGCCATTTCAGAAAGCATTGAGCAGAATGTCATGTGGATGCATATTATCGCATTTGAATCTCACACTGCACATTGAAACAAATTACCCCATGCATTTATATCAATTTGCAATCAAGCAAGTTGTTTGGGTGTTTTTTCCCCTTCCTGCATTTATCTCTTTTTTAACATTTTAATATTACACACACTCTAAAGAGGCACAGAATGCTTTTCCATTTTATGTGCAATTACTCACCACAGTTTTTAAGAGCAAAGGAATTTTGTGCAAATAATATGTTAATGCAACATTAGTCATGAGATTTGTTGAGAACCTAACAGCACAAGTCAGAAACTTATCAACCAAATTATGACTCCCACAGCAATGTTAAGTTGCACACTATGCATATATGTGAGACATAAATAAAAGAAGGTACAGTTTATAGAGACATAAAGTGCTATATATAAACAAGATGATGGCTTATTTAAAATTAGAGGTCCTGATTCATCTCTGACTTACCTTGGATTAGTTACAGCTGCTTTGGAAACTGTAATATGAAAATGTGTGTTATCTATCTGATTACTTTTTCATGATAGTGCACATAATGCAGACTATCCCCAAGACATTATACACTGCAAACTTCTCTGAAAATGCTGCTTGATAAGTTTGTCAACTGATGGATGATAAATAATTTTCTCTGGAAAACAATCTGTGTAGTTTTTTGGGCCATTTTATAATAATTAAAAATTCTGCAAGATTCAGGCAAGAAATTTGAAGCTTCAATTATTCATCATGTAAAATGACACCAAAAATAAAGTGACATTTTGATGCCCCATTAGAGAAAATTGGGATTAATTAAGATAATGTTTTAGAGTAACCTGCCCTTCATTCCTGAGACGTCTGTTCCTACATATGCTTGCTCACTGGTTTTGATCAAAAGCATGGTAACAATAGTTGCCAGTTGTGAAAAGAAATTAAATGGACAATTTTTTTGAGAGTTTAATGCATTTTGGGCTCTATATGTGCCTCAGTGGAGCCTATGATTAACTATGGCTTAGACAGAGCTATCTCCATTGAGGAATGATCTTTCCTTGAGTGCACTTTCAGTTTCAAGGTCAGTAGGAGCCACAGGAATTAACAACTAAATGTATTTTAAGTAGCAGTGGTAAAAATTTTCTAACTGTGCACAATTAATGAAAACAACCAAAAAAGCTACAAAAATAGTCAGAGATTTTCTATTTTACTTCTTTTTCTAGTATCTTACTTCTGAAAGATTATTGATTAAATTATTTTTCTTTCATGGCTTTGGTTTCTCTAGAAAGGTCTATAAATGCAGTAATTTGGGGAGTATAATTGGGAAGATCTTTATCCAAGTGATACTTGGTTGCTTAGGACAATGTATTAATAACATATAGGAGATGATCAGTCTTTGTTACTTCTTCCTTAAGGGGATTATTTGAATGGCACTGAATAGGATTCTCAACAGTTGTTATTGCTGGTTTTTATTTTCACCTTTCAGTTTAGCAGCAAAAACAGGCCTGGAGGGAAAATCATTTAACCCATCCAGTTTTCGTGGTTTAAATATTTACTAAGTGTCCAACCAACATTTCTTGGCTTGCTTCAATAGCACGCCACATCCCCTAGAGCTTTTGATCCATTTACTAAACAAATCTGGGTTTGACTGCTTAGCCACCCTGGTTAGATAAAACACTTTAATTGCGTGACCATAGACTATTTTGAATGTAACTTCCATATAAAAAAGTAAGTGGGATTCTGAAAGCTATAAGATATCAAATTGTAATGGAAAAAATACTTAGAGTTACAGCTTTTTTTATGGCAATTTATATTAAACATTAGTAAGGTTCAGCAAAAATCAAATAAATGGTAATTGAAAACACAGATACAGGACATTTTCAGTGTATGTTTCTCTTCACAGTTTTCTCAACAACTGCATGCATGAGAAGATTTATTAAATTATAGGTGGGGCTAAAAATGTTTTAGCTATGGATTTACAGTTTGGTGTCACAAAAATTTGAAGAGACAGTGAAAAGGTACTAACCTGGTTATAGTTCTGAACGTTAGTGAAGAAAAAATGGAAAAAAGCAATATTATAAAAGAAAAAGCTGTATCAAGGGTGTATTTCTTCTGTCTTTGAAACCATGTAAATATTGACACATTTTGATAGAAGCATTTAATTTCTGTATCTTTACCTATGATTTCTCCGTTCACTCTTGTTTACATGATGCATTTCCAGGCATCAGTATGACCTCTTTTTTCCCCAGCTTTATCTATATTATCCTGTTTGTTGGTGTCCACTTCCAAACAGAGTAGTAATTTGAGTTAGACTTTTCAAAACCATTGAAGAATTGCAATGTCATCTGTTTCTGTCTTAAACATAGCTGATCTAGATAGAAAATAAAATAGCAGATGCTGTCTGCTGCGTAGTCAGGCTCAGATGAAACCACTGAGGACTTGAAGAAATTAATTCTTCACAGTGCACTTTTAAAAAAAATTGTATTGTAATTATGGTAGGGAGTTACTACTGGTCCCCTAACCATCTTTCACTTGTGCAGTAAATGCACCAGCACCCTCAGTTAGACTAAAATTCAGAGTGGAATTTTTTATCATCAAAAACTCGAAAGATATTGTTGCTAGACTTTGGCCCACAATGAGGAAGTTGCTGTAAGATTGCTTTTAGTGATTATTTCAGCCATTATGAATACAATATTTGCAATAGAATGTTGATCACAAGATTTCAGGAATTTTGGGGATATTGGGGATATTCAGCAATATTTCGAAAATGGACAGAACCCTCTCACTGTGCCATGAGTCTTTGTCTAGCCCATACTCCCTTCCTAAACCAGGAGAGATTACCCAAGTAAACATTATTTTCTGATGGAGATACTGCAATATTCCTGAACTACTTTTGCCTGTACTTATTTTTCCCATCTCTTTGAGCTGGTTTTTTTTTCTTGTGCTGTCCTGTGTCATCTGTTAAATTATATCTATTACCTTTTATTACCAATGAACGTGCAAAATAAGTAATTTCTTTTCTTTCTATGGTGGCCACATTTTTATTTGGAGATATTTCTTATGTCTTTCCTATGCCTTTTGCTGTTCAGCTGTATCTTTGTCAATGTGCCATATTTTTCAGATAACTTACCATTCTTCTAGAGGTTTTCTGCTGGTGCTGCTAACTGAACTCCACTTTGAGGCTCTCCTCTCTGGTGACTACGCCTTAAGTTTAACGACATAGATTAAATTTCTAAAAGACATTATTTTATTTTAATAGAATTTGGATAATAACTTTGTCACAGTGGATATACTCCTGATGTCTTACATTCAGTGAGTAGTCCCTCTAAACCTCCTCCTGGTCTCTGACTAGCTAGTTTTTCCTCACTGTATATTTATTCAGCTGATCATTCCAGCATAGGGGTAGCATTGGTTCTCTCATTGAACTGAATCCTGTTTTTTAAAATCCACTTCTGTTGAGACAACTTTGAATTCAAATCCTCCCTTGCCAAATGCTTGTGGGTTGTCTCTGCATGGTATTTTTTTGTAAATTGAACAAATATGCTCTCTATTTCATAATCTATGTCCCAAATGAGAAATAGACCGCACCCAGAGCAGACAACTGTTGGCATTTTTCTGAATATATTCTGCTAGCTTGAGAGTAGACTAGCAATAAACTTATTCCGATGAGTTGCTTACATCTATGCTCATGTCGTACTCGTGTAATACTCATTCTCAGTTGTTAGACCTAATTTCCACTTTGTAGGACTTGTTGAGTTTCAGTTCCTGGAAGAATGCTTCTTTCTACACAATAATTGCTTTCCATGTTTGCAATTCTAGATATTGTTCAGACTATCCCAAAGTGGGAGAGCGTCTCCCTGGCAGATGACAGGTTGGCTGCATCCGTTGCTGCCACACAGGCCTGTGCCTTGAATGACTGTGCTACATTAATGGGCCTTGCTTATTTTCTTTTCTCAATTCCACGGACAGGTGTGGGCTGTCTGTCACCTCTGAAGCGCCTTTGATCCATGTCATTGCTTCACAGAAGAAATAATTCCGGTATACCTGTCAAAATGCATGCGGAAAATTTTGATATGGATTAGATTGTTCTTTTTGAAAAGAGATCTTTCAAAGTCCATTGGTGATATCTTGAGACAGACCACTGCTAACTCACCTGACTTCATTTAACATAGCTTGGAAAAGAAAGAAGCAAATGCTGAAGAATATTAAAAAATATTGAGGGTTTTTTTGATAAAAGCAGAAATAACTGGGGCCCAGTTGTAGCATAGATGTCAAGTCTTCAAATACTGAAGTGAAAATTTAACTGTCATCTTTTTATGGTATACTACAGGACCTTGTGATTATGGCTGGAAATTGATCCTTTCTTACTGCCTGTATAATTATAAAGGCCGAATTTACACCTGGTTAAAATTTTGAAAATAATGGAATATTAAAAAAGGCAGCTTGAGAGGTTAGGACATGAGAGTAGAAGATTTTATTTTGAGATCTGCCAAATTCTTTGTGACAGAAATTGAGAAAAAAATTGAGAAGCTCCAGATACAGCACTAGTTGCTGACTTACGGGTACATTATAAACGGAAAGATTTAGTTAAGCTTGAATTTGAACTCAATGGGTTGGTACCTCTCAAGACTACAACACAATTAAATTTTGTATTTTACTTTAACAAATGAATTTATACTTTAGGAAGAAAAAGGTTGCATAACTGGAAATCCATTCCTAATGTAATCCAAGTAATCTCGTATCTGCTTTGCACAAAGTACCTGCATATTACTATCAGAAAAGTAGTGTTTTATAGTCACTTTGCAATGAAGTAAATGAGTGTCAAAAGGAACCATTCTTCTGACAGTGAAGTTCATGGAACAGAAGAGATGGAATTTGCCAGTGCCAGTTTTGTTTATGCTGGCAAGCTTTGATGTAAACTCAAAATATTTTTGTTTACTTTTAGGGTCTTACAGGGCAGAATTTATGTTCTTAAATTACTTTAGGCATATTTTCAAAATTTGCTCATGAGCTCTGCAAGAGCTAAGTGTGTTTGCAGTAAGGTCGTTTTGAAGGTAAACATGCATAAACATAGCAAGTAGGAAAGTAAGCTGATGTTCTTGAGCTTGATCTCAAATGTGCAAAAATTGTGTTTTATTGCATTTTTATATAGCTAGGTTGTCTTCTGCTAGGTATGTCACTTTATAAAAAAGCCTTAAACAGTCTTTCTCTTCTGTGTTTGAGAAAGTTATTTGAATTTGGAAGGAAGATTGCAGCATGTATTAACAAAGCTTCTTGCTACTTCACTTTTGGGCTACTCTGCCATGTCTGTCTGAAAAACAGCATTTCAAGTTGTTATTTAAGCCATGAACAAAACACTAAATGGTGAATTTTTAAGAGGTCATAAGCCTTTCTCTCTTTTCTTGATCACTCATTTATAGGTTGAGAAATTTCTTGCCTACTTTAGATCTGTATAATAGATTTTTCATTTTGAGCAGTGCATAGTTAATATTATACAGGCTTAGCTGGCTTTAGTCTCTCTTTTCTGTATTGTCTGCCTTTCAATGAATAAACCATCACATTGTTAAAAACTTCTCAGTGGTACTAACCGTCAATACTACTGACTGAACTCAAAAGAATTTGATATTTTTAGGCCAAGGGTTTTGGTTTTGAGCCAGAAACCATTTGAAAACATTCCAAGAAATCAGAAATACCAGACACTTAAAAATCCGGTATCTCAAATAGGAAACAAGTAACAGCAGATCACATTTAAAATCATCTCAGCTTTTCCCTTAGAAAAACTAGAAGAGTTTGGATATCAGAATCAGACATATAATGGGACAGTAGTATTAAATGTAGACAGGAAGACATCAATACCCTTCCATGTGTAGATATTTTACTTGCTGCACTTCCATTATAAAATAGAGTAAGTCCCTTGCATTCATACCACATACCCATATTTTTTCCTTCATGAGTCCGCATCCTGCGCCTGACAGGCCAAAACTGCCACTGAAATCAGAACTGGATCCAAGACCTTTCTTTTTTCCTTTTGGCAAATGCACAGAAACATGCGTATTCCCAGTTATGTATATATTCCTTTTTATTATAAGAATTCCCTATTCTCTTAAGCAGGGTGTTTTACTGATGTAAAGTGGCCTAATTGACATAAATAGATGGGACATGTCACCACATGATGCGTCACTGTGGATATAGGAACAGATGTGCTGTTCAGAAATCTGCGGTTAAAATGTCTGTAATATGTGATTAAAGAAATATTTATTTTTCAAAAGTAAAAGATTTACTTCCCACAAAAATGTTGCTCTGGTGAAGTTCATGACTTTCAATACTTTATGCTTTTAATAACTATGGTGAATATTGTACTGTAAAGATCCCATTAGTTAAACTGTATTGGGATCACCGTAGTATCTTTCAAAAAATGAAAGCCACCAGAATATGTTTCAGACACCTATTTAATCATTTCAGTCTTGTAGTTGCCTTTACATGGGAAAATCTGCCTTCAAAAATAAGGCAAACTGAACAAAAACTGTGGAATGGAGTTTAACCAATACACTGACATATCTAAGAAAAATGTAGTGCTTTCCAAAAAAGAAAAAAAAATCTGTTTTCAGCATGCAAATCTTTCTGCAAGATCTAAGCAACGTAACCCAAAAGAGTTTTCACACCAATTTTCTTTAATACTCCAAAGCAATATTATTTCATCCATTGACTGTAACTGAAAAAATCATTTGGTGCTAGAATGGTAAAGTTATAGAGTCTAAAACTTTGAGCTATTGAAAATAAATGGATGACTGCCATGAATTTTTTAATTAGCCAACTCACGCTTATTAAGAAAAAATTACAATCCTTGCTTATTTATATGTTTTGGGGTTTTTTTTACTCATAAATAATATTGTCACATACTGTGTTTAAGGATGGAGCAAAAAGTGGCTTATCTAACTACAATTTATTTTGGAAAATAGGTGAAAGGACGAAACTAGAAGCAGAAAGAAGATAAAAGCCGGGATTCCTTTTTTTTTTTTTTTAATGGAGAAAGAATATTGATCAGGCCCTAAGATTCCCAAGTGACTATAAAGAAAATTATTGTGTTTTTTTATTCAATGTTAGTAATACCTTGCTCTCAGTTCTTGTAGCTGCTTTGCACAGAAATATCAAAATACAGGCACTTGGTTTCTGACAATAGGAGTGAAGAGATGTGACCAAGCCATGATGGCAAATATTTTGTTCCAAGTTTGACAAGGCCTAATGTAAAATAGTTATTGAGATTTATGATTCGGGGTGTTGTGCCCTAGAATTGCTGGAAACAAAAAGAGTTTTCATGTCCTTTGCCACACTGCCTGTTAAGTCCCAAACAATGGAATTGTCTTGCTTGGCAGACAGAATAGACAATCTGAGTTGTCTTCGCTCAGGAATGAAATTGAATATTTCTTGCTGTGAAGAGTTTTCCATTTACTCCATTGTTCAGACTGCATTGATTCAGACAAATTGACTGTCTCTGTGGTAACAGAATCATGCCAAGGGATGACAAAAGTCAAGTCATCTGTGACTAAGATTCAGTTTTTAACACTGAATTTCTGGAGGCACTCAGATGAACTTCTGGAGACATCGTAACTACTGAAATGCAGAGGGTACCCAGTGAAATTCTTTGTAGTACTCACTACAAAATGGGATTAATTTTGTTTTTATGATTTAGAATTTTTGTCATGTGGCTTTAATTTATGAACCCATATATATTATAGGTTAATTCCTGGATATGGATTCTCTCTTCAAGATCCAAACTTTCATTTACACATAGCCAAATATTGGTCAAATGACCTTAAGCTTTGCACTTAGCAAGGTATTCTGCAAAGGCTGTCTTTGAATTCATTACCTCCACAGGTCAGCATTATAAGCATTGACCAGTAAGGCTCAATCCACTCTTAACCAAGAGTTTAATGTAGTCTTCATTTACAGTCTGTTTGTTCTGTGTTTTCTTGTTAATGTAATTTAGACAAGGATACTTCTGGGAATCTATTGTAAAATAAACAATAAATTTGTTTCATCCTGTAAGTTTATTTACAAACAATTTAGGTTGCCTAGATACAGACTTTGTTTACAAGAAGCACACCCTAGACATCTTTCCATTGAGGAAGCAGGTCTCAGGTTAGTGAATGTAAGCCTTCAGCAGGCACATTTTTGTTACCTTCTGTGGATCACTCGTGGCCCGGGAGATTTCCCCAGGGACCCTAGGCTATAGTTTGAAAACCACTTATTTTAGGAACTGAGGGGTTGTGCCAGCCAATCATTTTAAAAGAAGACTTTGAGAGGATGGCATTAGTTTTCTGGTCAAAGAACATCGTATCTTTCCTTAGGAAGAAAGAATAGGAAGGACAGCACTGTCTGGAAATATTTGTTATGCACAGTAATATTGAACATCAACATTAAACTTTTATTATATGTCTGGGGCTGAGCACTGATGATTTATGTTTAGAATTTTTTTGTTTGTATTATGTTTTAACCAGTAGAATAATTTTCCTCCTTTGACCAGAAAAAAGAAAATCTAACTCAAAAACCAGAAAAACATGGAAATTATGCTAAATCTTGGAATCTGAAAACCAGAAAACAACTGGAGTTCCAGGAAAAAACATAAAAATTGGAGAAAATCACACATCTAGACTCAGGCCAAAAATTTAACATGTTGTTTTCACCATTCATGCAGCTTTTACTGGGCGTAATTAGAGCTATTGGAAAATTAAAGGACAACATAGAACAGAAAAGCTTAGTTTTTCTTTACTTAGTGTCAACATTTCATCAAAATTCTCTGTAAACAGGTTTTTAAAAATTTACTAGCACAAAAATAGACAATGCACAGATCTTTTGGAAAAATTAAGCATTACTGCAAAATTCTGAGAACCCTGTGGATGACTTTCCTTGCGAAAATTCTGAGATGAGAGGTTTGCAAGGGAAAAAATGAACTTTTTAGAGGTAACTAAATGTCTTCAGCAGTTTCTGTGAGTTAGTCTGAAAAAAAGTCTGAATGAATGGTAATTTCTTCTAATCTTCGGTGCATCTCAGAGCAGGGTTTTTTAAACTATTTCATTTGAGCAACAATCTAACCTTTACAGAAACCCCCACGTAACATGTTTTGCAGAGTTGTCACTTTTTTTGTCTCTTACAGCTAACAGTTAAGTTAAATTTTGGGCATGTATTTGTTTCTTTACATCATTGCATTTGTTGACTTGCTTGCTTCCTGAGTGTGAATGTGTGACTTGGTCATTTCCCAGAAACCTTCTGACATACTGAGAATCCAGAAGCTGTTCACAGATCATTTAAGAAAGATTATCCTAGAAGAATTATACAAAAAGAAACAAAAAATTATCTGTGCCAGTAACCCTTCTTTCTGTGTTGACACACGGCTAAAAAAAGAAACAAACAGTCCAGCATAGCCTGTCAATAGCCCTTTTTTCAAGTTCATTCTCAATCCTGGAGAGGCTAAGCAGTAGATTTTGGGAAGACAGCAATACAGATTAAATAAAGAAGTGTTTTGATGTTTTGTTAATTAAAATAATTAAATTATTATTATGTGGAGAGAGTTGACAGTGTGCTAAAGATTAAATTGTTTCAGACGTAAAGGAGACTTCAGCCATAAGCTTAAAAACACTCTGCAAAGGACTCAGAAGCCTACAGTTCCTTTATTAGACGTAAAAGAGAAATTGAAAGATGCTATTTCTCTGCTAAACATTGATTAAAGGTCACCTGCCAATATGAGTAATATTCCAGAAGTGCCTAGAAAATGATGGGGTTGAGCATGTAGTCACTTTTGTACCTTTTTCCAGTTCTGCAGTTTATAGGTTACTAAAATGGTTGAAACACATACAGAACACAGTAGCAGCTACCACATGATAATTTTGGTTACTCTACCAAGATTCTGAACAACATGTTTAGCTTTCAGAAAAGGAGATAACTTATGTGAAAAGAAAACCTCTCAGGTTTTTACAGCTAGAAGTAAAGATTTTTACCATATAACTGTAATCAAGTCATATAAAAGTTATCCAATGCAATTCAGAAGGTAAGCTTCTAAGTTAAAGAATCAAAAGATATAAAATTAGGAAACTAAATTGTTTTATGGCCTTGAATTTGTCTTATAATAATTCAAAGCAGCTTGGCCTGACAAAGGCCTGACATCCTTTGCTTTGCTTCAGTGAGAAATTTTGCCCTGTTCAAAAAAAATTTAGTCCATCTATTTCAAGGTCCATAGACATTAAAATGCAACCTGGTGTGTAAGTGATTTTTTTTCCTTCAGGTGCCAGAATGAAACAGACCTGCCTCTTCCCACATAGACCATTAAGACAGTGATGTCAGCATCCTCAGGATGCAGTTTTTATCTTTAACTGCTCATTAAATGAGTGCATGTTCCTGGGAAACTCAAACTCTGCTGACCTCTTTAAGCCTTTGTTCAGATTCTAATCACTAAATTCATCCATTCAGGAAAAATAGCATGTGACATACCAGAATAATTACAATTAACCAACACAGCATTAATTTGGATTATCTAAGACTGAAATGAATGATCAATCTCTGGTGGGGAAATTCTCATCACATGAAAGTGAAGTATAGATGAATAATGAATAAGAAAAGGAAATTACAATTGACTAATGAACACTAGATGAACAGAAAAATATGTTTGGTATGTGAGACAGTAAATAGTTCATTTGGGAAAATGGATGTTTGAGGACGAATTTTTCTAAACAAAAACACTATCCTGCCTGGGCCTTATTGGAACACCCCATGCCTAAAGAAATGATTTACCTTATCCCTTTTCTAAAGTATTTTTCAGTACATTTATACTCTGTTCTAGCTAATTAACTTTATTGTCTTTATTTAGTCTTATAATATCCTGTACTGAGGTATCTCTGAAAGAATTGTGGAGAGAAGATTTGCCGTGTGGAGAACTTTAATTCTGGCAATTTTAGACTTTAGACTAAAGTACTTTTTTCTTGTTAGAAGATCTGGTACACCAGGCACAAGGTATAGTTTTCTCCTGTGCTTGGAGAAGGTGGCAACTGTGAAAAAGCAAGTTCATATTTTCAGGCAATCTATGGGAAAAAAAAGGGATTGTATACAATAATATTACTTGATCCTTTTGCATATACTGAGTTGCTTACATTTCAGTCTGTGTAAACGCTCTCCCATCAAGATCATAATACAAAAAGTGAACCTCAGCTTCTTTCAGAAGTTCATGTGGTTCTCTTATGCAAAAACATGCCACTTTGGCTTTAGGTAACTCCTCTGGCTTTAGGTAACTCCTCTGATTAGCAATTGTTTATTGTACTTCTGAATTTATGATGCTAAGAATTCGTTATGGAAAAGAAATTTTGCTGGAGTTATTGCCATCAGGTTTTGAATATCACTAGCACTGGCTCCTGCTAAGTATGCATGGGTTATTTATGTTTATAAACTGCTTATAAGTATTCTTATCATTTCTTTGAGTTACAAAACCCAATTAAACCAAGTAGCCTGAAGATTCTACCTAAAAGGTGTGCTTAAAAGGGATATTCTTCTCTTCTCAAGCAAAGAAATGCATCACAACTGATGCAGTTGCATTCCATGGGTCAAGAATTTGGATGGGTTTGGAATTAAATAGCATGAGAACCTACGAGAGATTGACTACTTAACAAATACTTTTCAAATTAAAGATTCAAATCAGTTTGAATTGTGTAAACACTTGCAAAGGAGATTTACTTCAATTTGACTCTTCAGTGCTGCCAGGCTCTTGCTTGGGAAGGCCTCATCCTGACTCCTTGTAGTAACCAAGGAAGGGTAACACTTGCAGGAGGAAAACATAATTGACATTTACTGGATTACAGGCATCCATCTGGCACAGGCAATGTGCTCTCAACACTCACTCTCTGCTTTATTATGGATTAAAAATACTATAACCATGCCCCAAGTTCTCACCAGAGCTGTGCTAACCTTTTCAGGAGCACAGTGCTAAGGAAGCTGGAGAATTCAGCCAGTCTATCTTTAGACTGCCATCATGGGAGAGGATGTCTGACTTTCAAACCTGAATTATTTGAAACGCAAAGAAAATAGGTATAAATAAGATTATATCAGCCCTTGAAAGCAGTGCTTTTTGATAGCTTAAATGAAGACAAACATGCATGCTGTATGGTGCACCTCCTCAGTGCTGAATCAGCTTTTATCAGTTTTTGTTTAAAAAAACAGACCAGGTGCCAGTTACTGGCGACAGACGTCATTGGGGTCTTTAGTTTAGTAGGGTACAAGTACACCCTAAAATTAAAACCCAATGCTCTGTTTGTTTCTGCTGTTCACGAAGCCGTCAATAAACTCGCAACAACATGGTCTCTCTAGTAATGTTCCAATGTCAGCTGCTCCTGTGGCCAACTTTAACCTACTGTGAATGGGTTTCATTTAGTTTCCCCATCCTCTGTATACAGTAGGCTGGCTATCCAGGAACCATATTTTATTTTCAGCTTCAGTTTCGTTTCCACTGAAAATAAAAACCAAAAATGTATTCATCCTTCTGGGTTCCAGTCTTAACATGCTTTAAAATAATATAATGTTTTTACATTTATATAATATCAACCAGAGGGCTTTTCAGGATCTAATGCAGAGGTACTGCTTTACACCTCTCTGAAGAGCAGCCAGTAAATTGAAAACCAAGAACTGTTTAATTGGGCACAGTAATCCTATACAATAGTTCCACTCATTGCATCTCACACTGGAGGGGGGACTATGAAATCTTAAAACAAATGAGTTGTAAGGAAAAATACCGTATCCTAGGGAGGAGCTAAATCTACAGCATTATGAATAAAGGGAAAGTGCTGTGGTGTCAACACTCACAAAGTAATTCAGGTTCATAACTCAGAGTCCTTCCCTGTGACTCTCATTCCTGTTGGTTTCCTCCTTTTAGTATTCAACATTTAGGCGTTTCTTGACTTTGCTTTTTCTGGGACAGTTTCTTTCAACTTTACACAGCCAGGTCTCTGTAGCCTGTTTTATGTAGGGCTGGTTCCTGCCTCCTAACTCTCCCTCTGAGCGAGCAAGAATTAGTATTTACATAAAGCATTCCATTCCTTATAGTTTTAAGAGAGCTATGTTCTCATATGTTCTCATAGCAGATCTCACTCTTGCCTCAGCTTATGAAAAATAAATACAGAATTGGAATAATAGTTTGAGGGAGCTGGGGTACAAAATAGAGTACTATTTTTTTCACTGTAAAATCTGTCTCAAGTGGCAGCTACAAATAACAGGCTCTGATGTATAAAGATACACAACACATGGAAAATAACATCACATCTCTAGCATGGATGTGCACAGCTCCCACATTTTGTTGTGGTTTTGCCTCAGTTCTACCGTAACTATTTTATCTTTTCAACAAAAACAACAGTGAACTTCAGCTTGTGTCCACACCTTGCACCACACCCTAAACAGCAGAAGATCTTCTTAGTGCCTATGGGAACTGTCTTACAAATCAAAGAAACAGTAAAAACTGTTTCACTACATGGTCTCTGGCGTTTACAGAAAGATACCTCGTGGACAGGGTCATGTGTCAGCAGGCAATGAGCTGTGACAGCTGGCACAAGGAGAGGTGCAGGGGGTTACACTAGGATTGAGGGACTGAGACCTGGGATGACTGAGGAAAACTCATCACTGTGCAAGGGTGTCTCTAAAGTTGCTAGGGCATGTCTCTAAAGTTGCTAAGGATAACTTCTGCTGTCAGTGACTCCTCACCTGTGGGGCGTGCTCATTGCCATCCTTGCCCTTTTGTGGCCCAAAAGGCAGAGGAGGGAAAGACGGAGGAACAGACCCTGCAGCTGCCAGGCCAAATGCAAATCTTTTATGGCTATAAGGTGTAGTGGCAGAAATCTCCACTGGGTGCATGATAGGATAAGTAGGATCTAAGAATAAGGAGACAGATTGCTGCTGTCATGCAAGCACTTTGCAGCTGTGGACACACCACAGAGGGAAAGCAAGGTTTAGGAAGAAAAGGTGTTCCTGATACTGGAAGAAGACTCCTGACAGGGATAGTGAAATATTGCCATGGCAGCAAATCCAGTGGCAGGGAAGTACAAACAGCTCCTTCTTAGTCTTAGTGATTAACACATGTATCTGAAAGATTAGACACTTCTTATTGATCCTTAATAACTATTTTCCCCTGACTATGACAAAAAGTGCTCTCAGCTGCAGAAACATGAGTGCAGGTCATATGTGTCCAATATCATAGAAAGCCACAGATTCTTTAATGATTCAAAGAACACAATGCTGCCTGCAATCACTTAAACCACTTCCTGCAGCTCCCTCTTACTCTCAAGTGTGCCTAAAGGTGACATGTTTTCCGTGTGCTTCTGACTCACGTCACCTCTTGTCTTCAAAACCTTATCCTGTGTATTTATATTCAGTTTCATCCTCGCATCAGAAAGCCTCTTGCATTGTACCTTGTCACCAACAGTCACAGAGTGAATGATCTCTGATCCCACTGTCCATGGAGAAATACACTGAAAAAAGGAGTTAATTCAGGCAATCAGTTGCACACCTGGTAAAACACTAAGAAACATAAAACCACATGGCTGATTTAGACAAGCTGCATCTGAAACCGTATTGCCAGGGAAAGAGCAGTGATGAAGATGAGTGTCTCCGAACCTCATGAAAATCTAATTAAGTGCATTTTTCCCCTACACACTAATATAATGATAGTGATTGACTTTGTCAAGATTTAAACAAGCAGTTTCAGGCTTTTTTTGCCTATCAAAGAGTAGTACAACAGGCATTTGTTGGCCTAATTTTATGAAACTAAATGCACATTACTGTGCATTGTCATTTGATAGCTTTGATATGGTGGCTAAGAACTACAGCAGGATCCTGCAGGCAAACCCCATCCTCATCTCTTGTTGACGTGAGATAGATGAGAACAATAATATGTGTTTCAACAGAATGAAGAAAGTGTCTGGCATAAAGGGCTCAATCAAAAATTGCTTTAATTGCATTAAAAAGTCCTGTCTGAAGATTTTTTTCAAAACAATTTTGACTTGCTTTACATAAAACTAAGGATTCTCTGCAGCAGTTTTGAGCTATAAATATTTTTCGTTTCCTTCTGTTCAATAACATCATCTATTGATACTGCCTTTATGAGAGAGAAGGGGAAGAAAAATGCAGTATATTTAGACGACACCTGAAAATTAAGCTGAGAAAAAGTTCCGGCAAAATCTCTGGTGAAAATTGATAAATCAAAACAACAGTAAAACATTTCCCCCATATAATTTTTATTAAAACTTTCATATCTAACTTTCAAAATGAAATTTATATGGTAAGAATGTTAGAAATTTGATTTTCCAACCTTTGATTCCAGAAAGAAATCAAAGTTTATTTAACCACACATTTTACTGTGAAAATGATGACTGTCCCTTCCAGACCCTTTTGATAGGATAATAAACAATGATATAACTTGGTTAAAAACTGTGTTTACCAAGCCAGCTTGCAGAT
This sequence comes from Mohoua ochrocephala, assembly GCA_013398855.1. Lineage (NCBI taxonomy): Eukaryota > Metazoa > Chordata > Aves > Passeriformes > Acanthizidae > Mohoua > Mohoua ochrocephala. Next base: position 43,647 of record VZTA01022790.1, on the reverse strand, counting down.
ATGTTTGGCAATGGCCATGGCTAAGAAAATGAATGACACATCAAGTATTCTGGGAAGACAGCATAAGGAATAGGTCTGAGATCTTGCAGAATTTCCTTTTTTGCTTCATTCCAATTGACTCACAAAAATTTTTTATGGAGAAATATTCTACATTTTGCAGCTGAATTTCCTCATGCCTTTTTCTTCCATCACAAAATAGTTTGTCCTACATCTCTGATAGGTAGTTTTCATTTTAATTCCTAATGTTAACTTAAATCTTTACACCACAAAATATTAAATCACTTTTGATTGCCTTTTTGCCTTTGTTAATTTTAAAAGATATTTGAAAGGGGCCTAGTTCAATGGAACCTGGAATAAATGCCAGTTCTTTGGTGTATTTTTATTTTCATCTGATTCATTCTTCATTTTTTATTAATCTATTTCTATTACATTTATTTAAAAAATGGTAGGGAAATGTGATGAATTTTTATGATGCATTTATTTGTCTATATTTTAAAATAATTTTTATAAAATATCTCAGTTATGAAAGTCTCATCTCATTATGGAAAACTTTATTTTGAACTGCATTTTCATCATTTCTAATAAGAAACTCTTAGGTAGAATGGCATTGAAAGAGCTTCTGCTAAGTCTTTGGAAATACATCTTGCGACTTCAGATTGAATATTTTACAGGATGCCTAATGGCTGCTGCTGTAGATAAAGAGAAGTAAAAAAAAAAAAAAAAAATAAAAATCTTTGTAATGCTTGCCAGTATTCAGTGTGTCTCCAAGAGATAAAAAAAATATTTTATTTTCTACCTGAGGAAAATTTTAATACTTCGAAGATTAATGCTAGAGCTCTGTTAAATTCTCTTTCGTTTCCCATTGATTTATCTGAGATTAAATTTTTGTGGCTAGAGGGATAATGAAATTTGCAACAGGAACATCAGGTTGGACATATAATATTGGGACAGCAAAAACTTATGCAGAGTACTGGAGTGTAGAGAAATTGAAATACCATTGAAACTTAGAATTAGATTTTTTAAAAATGTTTTTATACTTTTTTTAGGATACACGTAAAAAAATGGCTAACCTGAAGTGCTGAGTATTTTAACTGCATCTATAAACGTAATCCTCAGAAAAGGTTCCCTGACATTCTGGTCATTGGTTAAAATTCAGAATCATTGCTTGGAAGAAGAAATGGACTCCATAGTCTTGCTTTTCAAATGAATGCCCCACTCACTATGCAATTCACTCCTCTGTTACTGAATTTTGACAAGAGGAGCAGAGCATCAGCCCGGCTTTGAACAGGTGGGCAGTGGTAGGAGTGCTTCACCAAATGTTGCTGGTGTTAACTGGATTTTCCTCAGAAGGAATGAATGTTATTCTTTCACACACATCCTGACATAGACCTTATGTGGAGGAAGCCAACAACATGGATGATATTTCTTCTACTTGCGTTTTAAAGAAAGTAGGTGGAAGTGTTTCACCAGGCAAGCAACCCAGCCTTAATCCCGAATGTAATTGTGTCCAAAGGACACGCAAATCATTCAGGGTCATCAGGCTGGAGAAGCCTCACTTTTGGGCCCCAGTTAGGCTTAACCTTCTGGGCAAAGTGCAGAACTGTCCTCTCTTCCCTCATAAGTGCACAGACAGCAGGATGGGGACTGAGGAAGAAAAATGCTTCCTACTATGAGTAAAGATCAGGTCCATGACCACTTGAGGAACATGACGTATGTAAGTCTAGGAGAACTGATGAGAGACATCCCAGAGTACTGAGGGAGATGGTTAATGCAGTTGCCAAGCCACTCTCTGTGATATTTGAAAAGTCATGGCTTTCAAGTGAAGTCCAAGGTGACTGGAAAAAGGGAAACATTGTACCAATCTTTAAAAAGGGCAGAAAGGAGGACCCTGGGAACAACTGACCTGTCAGCCTCACCTCTGTGCCTGGAAAGATCATGGAACAGATCCTCCTAGAAACTGTGCTAAGGCACAGGGAGGACACAAAGGCGATTTGAGACAGCCAGCACAGTTTCGACAAGGGCAAGTCCTGCCTGACCTACCTGGAGGCCTTCTATGATGAAGTGACTACATTACTGAACAAGGAAAGTGACAGATGTCATTTATCTGGACTTCTGTAGAGCCCTTGAAACAGTATCTAACAACATCCTGCTCTCTAAATTGGAGAGAGATGGATGCAATGTGGATGGTCTGTAGGGTGGATAAGGAATTGGTTGCAGGGTCACACCCAGACGGCAGCCATCAATCGCTCAGAGTCTCACAGGACGTCAGTGACAAGTGGTGTCCCTCAGGAGTCTGTGTTGGGACCAGTGTTATTCAATATCCTCACAAGTGGTGTAGATAAAGGGATCAAGAGCACCCTCAGCGAATTTGCACATGACACCAAGCTGAGTGAGGAGGTTGTCACACCTGAGGGATGGGATGCCATCCAGAGGGACCTGGACAAGCTCAAGAACTGGGCCCATGGGAATCTTATGAGTTTTAACAAGGCCACATACAAAATGCTGCACATGGGTCAGGGCAACCCCTGGTATAAACACAGGCTGGGGGATGAACAGATTGAGAACAGCTCTGTCAAGAAGGACTTGGGGGTGCTGGTGGGTTAGAGGCTGGACATGACCCAGCGATGTACACATAGCCCAGAAAGCCAAATGTATCCTGGATGCTTCAAAAGCAGCATGGCCAGCAGGGTGAGGGAGGGGATTCTGTCCCTCTGCTCTGCGCTGGTAAGACCCCACCTGGAGTCCTACATCTAACTCTAGAGTTCCAGCACGGGAAGGACATTGACATGAGCTGTTGGAGCAAGTCCAGAGGAGGGACACCAAGTTGACCAGAGGGATGGAATGCCTCTCTTATGAGGAAAAGAAAGGCTGAGAGAATTTGGTTTGTTAAGGANCCAGCAGGGTGAGGGAGGGGATTCTGTCCCTCTGCTCTGCGCTGGTAAGACCCCACCTGGAGTCCTACATCTAACTCTAGAGTTCCAGCACGGGAAGGACATTGACATGAGCTGTTGGAGCAAGTCCAGAGGAGGGACACCAAGTTGACCAGAGGGATGGAATGCCTCTCTTATGAGGAAAAGAAAGGCTGAGAGAATTTGGTTTGTTAAGGATGGAAAAGAGAAGTCTTTGGGATGACCTAATTGCAGCCTTTCAGTACCTAATGGAGGCCTACAAGAAAGATGGAGAGGGACCTTTTACAAGAGCATGTAGTGACAGGGCAAGGGGGAATGACTTCAAACTGAAAGAGTAGATTTAGATTAGATATTAGGAAAAAGTTCTTTAGTGTGAGGTTGATGAAGCACTGAAACAGGTTGCCCAGAGAACTTGTGGATACCCTATCCACAAGTTGTGGGGCCCTGGACGGGGCACCGAGCAACCTGGTCCAGTGGAAGTTGTCCCTGCCCATGGCAGGGGGATTGGAACTGGATGATCTTTAAGGTCCCTTCCAACCCAAGCCATTCTATGATTATATGACTCGATGAACTACACCATTCTCTTCAGAATGGGTGCTTCTAGATGTCCTTGCCCACTAGTGCCAAGTCTCCCAGAGCGTGACTGAGCAGGGAGATGAGCACTGCCCTCAAAGTCAAAATAACCTTTACACGGTAAGCACAAGTTGCAGTGGGATAAAAGGATATGGAGTATAAATAGTCTGAACTTAAGATCTCAAGGTAAATTTGCAAGGATTTAGCTGTAAAAATATGTATCTCTTGCAAAATTATGACAGTGAGGGTCATGGACCTGGGACTTCACACAGTTACCAGAATTTTAACATGCCCACATACAAAATACAAACCAGACAGGCTTGGCCTCCTAAGCCAATGAGAACCTGAACAATTCAGTCATGTATTGTAATGCCTGCATGTTTCAAAACAATAATTTCTGTACAAAGGAAAGGAAAAGGAGACTAATTCAAAGCATAGAATAAAAACTATGCAGCAGTTTCATCTGCATCCATTTCCATGCTGCAAAGGGTTGGCAGTAACTCTAGAATGGCTGGCTAACTTAGGAAGGTTGGTGCAACTTTGGTTGTCTACCACATTTAAGATTGAATGATGGCATATTTAGCCTTTTTCTGTCAAATGTTTTCAACAGTAAATAATTTCTCAGTTGTTCTGATCCAGCAACTGAGAGACAGTCCAAAGAAAGAGGTCAGGATCACAGAATCATTTAGTTTGGAAAAGACCTCCAAGGTCCTCTGTAGTCCAACTATTAACCACTAAACCATGTCCCTAGGTGCCACATCTACACGTCTTTAAAATACCTCCAGGAAGACTGACTCAAACACCTTCCTGGGCCTGTTCCAATGTTTGACAATCCTTTCAATGAAGAAATTTTCCCTAATTTCTAAACCTACCTTGGCACAACTTAGAGCTCTTTCCTTCTGTTCGATTTCTTGTTCCTTGTGAGAAGAGGTCGACCTTCGCCTCACTATGACCTCCTTTCAGGCAGCTGTAAACAGTGATAATGTCTCTCCTGAGCCTCCTTTTCTCCAGGCTAAACAACCCCAGTTTCCTCAGCTACTCTTCATAAGAGCTGTTCTCCAGACCCTTCACCAGTTCCAGTGCTCTTCTCTGGACATGCTCCAGCCCCTCAGTGGTGTCTTTTGTAATGAGGGGCCCAAAACTGAACACGGGACTCAAGATGTGGCCTCACCGGTGCTGAGTACAGGCAACAATCATTTGCCTACTTGCCATGCTATTTCTGACACAAGCCAGATGCCCTTGGCCTACTTGGCCACCTGGGCACAGCTGGCTCATGTTCAGCTGCTGCCGACCAGCATCCCCAGGTGCTTTTCCACTGGGCAGTTTTCCAGCCAGTCTGCTCCAAGCCTGTAGTGCTGCAGGGGGTTGTTGTGACCAAGTGCAGGGCTCGGCACCTGGCCTTGTTGAACCTCACACCATTGGCCTCAGCCCATCAATTCAGCTTGTCCAGATTCTTCTGCAGAACCTTCCTACCCTCCAGCAGATTGACACTCCCATCCAACTTGATGTCATCTACAAAGTGACGGAGGGTGCCCTCAAACCCTTCTTCCAGGCCATTGGTATTAGAGAGAACTGGCCCCAATGCCGAGCTCCAGGAAGCACCGCCTGCGACCAGCTGCCAATTGAATGCAGCTCCTTTCACCACCACTCTCTGGGCTCTGTCTTCCAGACAGCTTTTACCAAGCCAAAGATATATCTGGTGTACACGAGTCTCTCAGAAGAATTTGGAAATACTCACACAGAGTGAAGTAATCAGAACAGCATGTTATATAAATATCCTGTGTAGGTTTTTGCTGCAAAATGAAAACAAAATAACATCATGGATCTTTTATATTGAAGTTTAATTCCATCTCTTTTAGAGGTAAAGCCACGCCATCATTCTGGTAAAACACTCTTTCTTTGATGTCATGCCATCATTACCCTGTAGGAAAGTCTTCCAGTATCAGATGTGAATACAGTATTCATCTGTGCCATCTATCACTGTGATAGTTGTTTCTGTACTGCAGGAAATGAGAAAGGAAACAATATAAAGTACAAAAAAAAATTCATGGATCATTCAGTCCATAATTATAGAGACTTCAGGGCAGAAACATTTTCTTTTTGTAAGACCTCCTTGGTAGTCTTAATCACGTTCTCATCAATAAATTGAAAGTTCTGTGAAAGGATGCTGCATAATAACCATGGTTTCGATTTTTCAATTTGTATTGCTCTACCTAGATCCTACTTACCTGTATAACAGTAAAAGGCTAATAAAATGAAGCCAACACTGTGGCAAAAGTCAACAATAGAAGAAATGTCAAAAGAGTAATCTGAAAAATAAAAATGAGAAAAGCATATACAAGAAATTATAACAGCCAGCTTTTTATTTGTTTTCCAAATTATATTTTCCACTTCATGGTACCACAGTATTATTTCATGCTGTAGCAATAGTTATTGTTATTATTAATAATGTTGTGGTAGGGAGAAGAGAAAAGGAAAAGATGGTAGAATAATACTTGTGTCCTAACACTTGCAGAAAGATGTGGAATTCCCTTCCCTTCCCTTCCCTTCCCTTCCCTTCCCTTCCCTTCCCTTCCCTCCTACTCTACAAGCTTTCTCTAGAAGGACAAGGATATTTCAAACAAAGGGAAGGATTTCATGGTCCAAGAGATAATTCTTCTGTGATTTGTGTATTTTTCAATCAATATTTGGCATTTTCTTACCCTCTGCCTGCCAGGTGGTCCTTCTTTTTTAACCTGTTTAATCACATATGACAGTTTATTAGATGAATACTTTTGCCTTTCCAATGAGGTCCTCTGACTTCATATTTCAATCTTCATATCTCTTGTAAGCTCTCTCCAGTGATTGATTAAAACAGATATATATTTATGGCCTACATAAATGATAACTTATTATAACATTCTAAAGTATCTCAAGCATGCAAAACCAAGGGTGAATTTCTGGCCTCACAACAGCAAAACTCTTATCATTTCTGAGGGGCTGACATTTCACCCCAAGGATGAAGAAAAATTATTTATGGCAGCACAGGGGAATATAACTGTGAATAATTTGATGAAATTAAGATGGAATAAATTCCTATCAGTGAGATATATTATGTCAAGGATCAGTATATCAAGGGAAGTAATGGAAGATCTATAGATTCAGACATTTTAAACTAGCTTTGAAGAAGGACTAGATAGTAATGCAGTGAGAAACTTACTTAATAGATTTCTTCATAAATTCAAACTCTCTCTGGTTCTTATAGTTCAAAAGAGCTCTTATTGCTGCCTGCTTATCCCATTTCTGTTAATTTTTCTAATAAAATAAAACTCATAGTCTGCCTGATGCATTTTGGTACATGTCTGTCTGGAATTAAGTGATCAGATTGAATTCTATTGAGAGAAGGGTTTAGGGGGTTAGCTGTTCAAGACTTGCTATTGGCACTGTGGAAAGAGGCACCTAGATAGAATGAGACAGGACCAATTAATAGCCTTGATAAGAACCTAATAAGACGTCAAGGAATCCATACAGCAGAAAATTCTGGATGCCAAGTTCCATTTAATCCATCGCCCACTGTTTTGTTTTGTTTTGTTTTGTTTTGTTTTGTTTTAGTTCCTTTGTGTGCTGAATGCTGTAAGGACTGACATAATAATAGTAATTTAAAAAGAAGCAATTCAAGAATACAAATTCAGGGTCATGCATTTAAGATTGCAAACAAGATTTTATGCTGTAAACTAGGATCTTCTCAAGTACAAACTATATGAGAGAAGAAATGCCCAGATGCATCAGCTGTTATGACTATGAGAGATCAGTGTGATCTAGAAGCAAAATATCATTTTATCACATACTATTTAACTTCATTTTAATAGATAAAGTTCTACCCTTCTCTTGTCAAAAAATGCCAAAAAACTATCCAACCTTTTTGGAGTCTAAGACACTTTTGTGCAGTAAACACAACAATGAATTAAAGTAATTTCTTGTTGCAGATTAATGCATTATTCTACTGAAAACACCTCAAAAGAGTGAGTTCTGCTTATACATATCTCACAAAGGCTTCACAAAGGCTTTTGTCCTTCAGAAATTTACGTTTGTTTTGTACTGCCTTCTTCTTTCTTCTGATTCAGAGATTAGTCTTTTCTTGCAGCCAGCATTTGACAAATCCTTCTGTCAATGAACTGCTGCATTTTTTTCCATGTCCCTTCTTTGTTCCAATTTCAAACATCAGACAGCTGCTGTTCTCATTTGGGTTGATTTCTTGAATCTTGTAGTTTCTCAAGGCTGACTTTTTTTTTGCATGTAACATTGTCATGGTCCTCATACAAAAAGTGAATGGTGTGTGTTCAACTTCCAGTCTGCAGTGTTTCTGTCCTCCCTAATGGCTCCTACAGTTTGAGCATATCTTTGAAGTGCAAGATTTGCACTACAGAATTTGCAGACTCAACATCAAGAGAATACTGTGAAGTATTTCCTATTTCAATATTTCTTTGCTGAAAATTATGTCTGGCATGCATACAATCTAGACAAAGGCTGAAAATGGAAGAGGAGGAAGGAAATTGTAAAGTAACCAATGCTTGAAAAATCTACAGAAGTCTGGATTTTTTAAGCCCGCACATAGAAAATATGAGATATGTGTTCTTTCACTTCATTGCTGTATTGGTACCTCTGACAACAATAACCACAGAAACCTCAGAAAATAAATGGCAAGTCTAGAATTTCTATGAATAAACTTTGGAAAAAAAACCCCAAACTGTGGAGATACTTGTGTGTGAGAGTGTGTGTGTGTGTGTGTGTGTGCGCGCGAGCACATGCATATAGTCAAGTTGGAAAGATATTTTGACTTTAAAAGGTGTTTTTTTTTACTAGACTGTGTCCCTTAACATAAAGGTATGTATGTAAAATTTTAATTGAGAGGCAATCTTCATGAAAACTGATATTTCCCTTGCAGAGTGAGTCCCCTGAGACCTTGATCTTATTCAAGAGCTTTAAAATCCAGATGAGGAATATTTTACTTTATCTACCAGAGCAGTGTGTTGAGAATAATTTCCTTCCTTTTCCATATTTTGCATAAAATAGGCAGTGCTGTCAGTTTTTTTAATTTTGCAGAACTGATTTCAGAATTTCTGTTTTAATAAACTCTCAATTCACTAAACCATTATTATTACTACTACAACTACTACTACTACTACACTTGTGGCCATTGCCTCTGTCTGACTTAACTCAAGTAAAATTCATGTGGGAAGGAAAGATTTTTGCCTGTTTAGGGATTGAAGGATTTTGCTTCTGTTACTAAAAAGTCATTTATAGACAGCTGTAAATGTACATATCATTTTACAAATGTGGTATAAGATACATTCCTTGCCCTGAAGTGCTTAGAGTCTCTAAGATAGGAAAAAGATAAATGGAGACCAGACTGAGGAAACCAATTTAGACAGAGTGTGATGTGAGAAATAAGAACGAGGTACATACGAAGGAAAATTTCTTAAGAAAACTGTTCCTTGTGGAAGGCCAGATCTTATGGAAGATGGAGATGGTGATAAGGATTTGGAGACCAATTCAGTCCTCAGTCTGAGCAGTGACACTTACCTCTATCTGAGTAGAAAGGAAAATAAAAGTGGAAAGAGGAGAAGGAGACAGGAGTATAAATTAAAAGGCCTGGAAAGAACACAGGCAGTGAGAGAAAATGGTGGACCTTGGGTCTTTGGTCAGGGTCATTTTATGCCGTCTTGTGTCCATGATAACAACACATAAGGTTTTTCGGTTTTTTTTCTGAATACTAACTAGGCAAATGTCACAGGGGTTTTCCAGCTTGTCAATAGAAACTCGGGTGAAAGCGTTCCTCACATTGTCAGTACTGCTTATTTCTTTAGTTGACAATTTATTTCAACCAGTGTGACGTAATTTTTCCAAAAGACACATGGAGTCACCACTCTAATCACAAATATGTGTTTTCCTCCTATCATTGCTGGCTCTGCCTTTAAAACCCATTGCTGAAACTCCTCTTCAAGAAGGCTCTTCTCTTCAAGAAAATCAAGGTGCAACCTTTCCCCCTTCAATCCAAAGATACATGCTAGCAGCTCTTCTAATCCTTGTTCCTGTCAGTCACCCTCTGTGTTTGGGTCCAGAATAATAACAAGCCTGAAGGATGAAACATGCCAAGAATAATTTATTTTCTCAGTGGCACAGTTTGCCTCAGTTCTGGTGACATCTTACTCCAAAAATGCCTTGTGCTCATTCTGGAGGCCCCACAGAAGGACTTGGTGAGCTGTGTCCGTGTGTGGCATTCAGCTGTGACTGTGCTGGAGAGGGGTCTGTCTAATGCCAGCACCCAGCAGTGCTCTGAGCAGGCTGGGCTGTCTGCTGTCATTGCTACCCAAGCATTACCCTGCCCATCACATACCAGGTGACTAAAGGCAGGCCCTTACATAGTCCACAAAGCAGTGCTGACACTTTCTCAGGAGCTGGCAGTCAGAACTCAGCTCCTTCCATGAGCTACGGCTGGAGGAGAGGCTCCCTGATTTAGCCATGTAACTGAAAAGCAGACAGCCTGCAGGCAGGAACACCCTGCTCCTGTGTGAAACAGTCAGACTTATCCTGGCCTTTTCTTCTGCCTGTTTGTAACAACTTGCTGTAAAATAAATACGATATTATTGCTATACCTATTAGTTTTAATACAGTTTCATGAACTCATGAATGAGATATTTACTGACAATGTGGAAGATTTAACATTCCTACATGCCTAATCTGCTAGAAAGTGTTAGATTTAAGCAAAAAAATGTGCTTATTCATGTAGCTGAAACATAAGAAGGGTATTTGAAATACAAGTCTAGACATTTTTGCAAACTGTTAAAGAAATGTACAAGCAAAAATATTGACTTTGGAATGCAGATTGTCTTTGAAGAAAGTTAACCTGGAAATTATCTCAAGGAACAAAACTGCAATCTGCCTACACAAATACCAATTATTATTTTTTTAACCCGTTCAAGCAATACTTTTTAGCTGCGGTACAAAGTTAAGAATGGTAATCAGGAAAGGAATGTTTATCACTTGTTTTCCTATTTAAACGGATATTTAAGACACTTTGTTTTCCCTTTCATTTTTGGAAGCAATAGTTAAATACAATGTCCAAAACCATATTCCAGTTTTAATTTTCAGAGTCACCACCTATCATATAAAATAAGAACCTGCTCAAAACCTATGGGATTCCAACACTGGTTCTGAATATTTAACTCCTCTGAATCAAGCTTTTTGGGTTTTATAAAAACATTGTCACAGAAAACAACAATATTCCCATTTATTTTCTTTCCCATATACCTATTTTAGCTTAATTTTTTAGCTGTCAAAAGCACTTGTTTTTCTGAGAAGCCAAGCTGGAAAACACAGGCTTCTAATTTTATGGGAGCTAATAATAAAGAAATATACATTTTCCAAGTACAGAACCTTTGAAATGTTTTCTTCCCTGGCATCTGACTTGTATTTTCAAATTAGCTTTGCCTAGAAAAACTAAATTCTAAAACAAAGAGAAATCATTAAAAAAAAGATAGACATGTAATGTTTAACCTGGCTTTATTTCTCACTAGCAAGTAAATACTATTATAAAGAATTACTGTTTACATAGCTGACTCCAAAATGAAAACAAACCAACTCCTGCAAAACTGGCTGGGACATTAGTTATAGAGTGATCACCATGACTTGAAAACACACAGAGCCTGTTTTTTCTCAAAACAATTGGTTTTGAATTAACTTTTTGTCTCCACTGTCATCTAATATAGCATGGAATTTCTCTAGTTTGCTGTTTAGTTTTTAGCAAAACAAAAAGCCTTCAAAAAAGACAGTATCTTAAGGCTTGCAGGATTTGCCGGGTCTTCATGCAAACTGCTGAGTTACACAAACTAAGTCACAAACTGGATTCTACTTCTGGCAAATTGGTGGAACTATTTTCTCAGGAGTGACTGTGAAAGCAAACACCACATCTATCCCATCAAGGACACAGTAGGCTTTTCTGAAATCTAATTCTGATGGCAAGACGACTTGAACTGTCTAAAAGATTCAGTTGCTAAAGAGTTACAGGTTGTGCTGCCGTAGCATAACTTGATCTCTTATCCAGAGACCAATTATGGGCACACCCAGGCCAAACTGCAGCACTTGAGACATGCTTCACATTTCATATCACAGTCAAGAGGGAGATAAATCTGCAAAGACCTGCCTCCTCACTGTCTGTCATAGGCATAAAAGTCACACATCACTGCTGTTCTAACTTTGGAAAAACCTGGAGCAAGAGAGTGACTCTAAACCAGTCACAGCCACGTTGAATTACATACACAGGAGCAGGACAGTAGCTGGCTAGGCAACCCTTGGGAAAGAATATCCCTTTCCAGTATGCATAGCTACCATCTGTAGTCATGATTGCAAAAGCTTATAAATAACAGTGATTAGATAAACTGCAATAACAAATCAAATAATGAATATCTTCAAATTATATAGTTGAATAGTGATTGTTTTGTCTACAGTATCCTGATCTGCATTAGGAAGACTAGTGAAAGCAAGTGGAGGAAAATGATTCTGCCCTTCTTCTCTGAACTGGTAAGGCCACACCCAGAGTACTGTGTCCACTATCCCAGTACAGGAGAGACGGGGACATACTGGAGAAAGTTCAGAGACGAGCCACAAATGTGATCAGTGTGCTGGATCTTCTTTTGTATGAGGAGAAGCTGAGGGAACTGGGCCTGGAGAAGCGAAGGCTCAGGAGGGATCTTATCAGTGTGTATAAATACCTGAGGGGAGGGTGAAAAGAAGGTGAAGTCTATTATCAGTGGTGCCCAGTACACCAGGACAAGAGACAATGGATACACACTGACACAGAAAATTCCACTTAAGTGTAGGAAAACACATTTTACCTTGAAGTGGTTGAAAACTGTCAATAGTTTCCCAATAGCTTGTGGAGTCTCCATCCTTGGAGATATCCAAACCATGCCTGAACATGGTTCTGTAGATTCAGGAACTGGAAGCAATTGGATATACATAAGAATAAATTGAATGCTTCACACAGCACTCCTTGGCACTACAGCTAACAACTACTGGATAGTCTTTTTATATTCTATTAAAATCTTAATATCTCTAGGAGACCAGTCACATTCAAACTATCCATTACTAATGGTCTTGACCCATACAGACCCTTACCTTTATTGCAAATTGCTTAGGAGAGTGCCTGTTGGCTCAGATCAAAAGTGGATCCAAGGACACAACTGTTGCAATCATTTCACAACACAGGCATCTGGAATAAAGGGCTCTGCAAACCAAAAGGACACAGTTATTTAGCGAATATTTGGATTCATGATTTCAGGTCCTCAAAGTCAATATAAACATTAGGCAAATACAAACATTAAACAAAGTTCTTATCTTTGGGAAGATGTAAGTCAGAAGAAGTCCATGTCTTACTTGTGGAATACCCAGAGCTCCTTGGAACCAAGACACTGAGAGAAGAATATAAATGGGAGATGCATGCCTGCAGATATAACTGAGTTTACTTTAATGTTTTGTAAAGAATTTCTTCACTGTATTCATTAGTCTTTGGTGTCACATTAATGTCTTCACCGAATCAGAACTGTCCCAGGATAAAAGGAAAAATTATCCTCTTTTAGTAGGAAAGTACTAAGACTGGTGTGGCTTTTATATCACACAAGCTTTTCTTTTTCATACAAAGATTCAATGGTTGTCACAGGAAGGCAGAAAATCTGGAAATAAATCCAACACACAAAACGTCTCAAGAATATAAAATCTAGACTGAGATGCAGATACTAAATCAAAGCTAAATAGCTGCTGAAATAACAATGCAGAATTTCCTCCCAGTTTTCTGAAGACAGACCCAGTATAGTCTATAAAGGCACTTCAGGTACACACTAGAGACCCCGAGATGAGCACAGAAAAATGCAGACAGAGAGTAGAAACAGAATGACTCTTCAATGCCAAAAAGATTTAAATAATCCAATATTTATCAGCAAATCTAAATAGAGGATTCTTAAATTTTCTGAAACGCAGTCCACAGTCAGCCCTCTGCATCTACTGTAGAATGTGCAGTGACACCTGGCTCTAGTTAAGATCTAGTGGGAAGGCATACCTGTCTTTCTCCCATCCTAGAGAGGAAAGTCCATTCCTATTCTCATCATGGTGAAGACAGGGAAGAATGGCCTATAATTATGAACCACAATGAAACCACCACAAACAAAATGCTGAGCTGCTCCTACGGGCCACCTCAGAAGAACACAAGGCTACTGAGATCTGTGACTGTCGTTTGAAACTTCCTGTCGTACAGATTTGATAGGCTGCAAGAGATCGTCAGGAATAGTTCCTGCCCAGAATTAACTCAAAATGAGCTTCTAAGGTACTGGCAACTTACTTTTCTTAATTACATATTTTATAACCTCCTAGATTCACAAGAGGTTCATCAAAGCTTAAAAAGGGGAATGGGTCAAATGCTAAGCAAATGTGAGAAATCAATGGGCTGTGTATGACACTTAAAGCAGGGAATTTAAGCTTTAAATCTGGTTCATGTGGAGCAAAACTGAAACGTATTGAAAACGGAAACCATTGTATTTTAGAGGTCTGTGCTGCAGGCACTGTACTTCTGGAATTTTTTTGAGTTTACAGTTTAGTTTTCATAAGCTTTTTCATAGCAACCCAGAGAGTTTAACATTTGAATTAGCTTAACCTGGAGGAAACCACAGCTGAATCTAAAACTGCACATTGGGCATTGCTGTAAGTGTTGCATTTGAAATCTTTGTGTGTGAATGCAGTCTGAGATTGCCTGTCCTAGGTATTGAAGACAAAAATTGTATATAAAGTGAAATTCAGAGTGGATAAAATCTGTTTTTTAAATTATTCATACTAGTACTATAATTAATTTCACTTAAGATACTTTTGTTCCAAATGGAAAACCATATCTTCCAACAGATTCCTGTGTTACTTTGTGATCTAAATTCCTGTGTGATGCTTCGTGATCTAAATTACTTTGCCAACGTAAAGATGTAGAAGAGTATTTTTCCTGTGCATTGGTTTCAATTAATTATCCTTTATAGCAGAAAAAATGGAAGGAAGAAATACATTGCATCATTGTGTCTTGTATTCTAGGTGTAAACAAGCCATTTTGCCGCATAAGTTGTTCTTTGAAAGCTCATTATATTTTTTCCTTAAACATATCAATGACATGCATTCAACTACTCGATTAATCAAGCTTTCAGGAATTCATATGCTCTGATTTTATTCTAAATGAAGTAAGCAGTTACCCTAAGTTTTAACCAGGCAGGAATCGGATCCATGTTTTCTAAGGATAAGGTCTGAGCAGTTTCTTTTTCCATCCTTTTCCAGCTCAGTCACAGTCATTTGAGGGAAAACAAAACCCAAACAACTTCCCTTCCAATGGCTGTACAGACAGATTTCCTTCTTCCATGTCATTTTGCAGTGGCATTTTAAGCATTAGCTACTGGGACCAAAATTTTATTTTGATTTTGTTTCAGCTGGTTTTGCAGTTGTTTCAGTCTCTGTGGGTGCTGCATTCCTAGTTTACTGGGCTGCCTGTGGAATATACGTGCAGCTGAGCCACGAGAAAGGAATGTGTGTTTTTATGTTCCTTCTTCCTTTGTAAGCTGCAGAAAAGGATATCTGCAGCATCCCAAGGATCTAGGAGTGGTTGTTGCTCACCAACCACACCAGGGCACAAAACTGCTTAATGTTCCACTGTCTTCAAAAGTCCTCTGCAGATACAAGGGGATACTTCCTCATCAGATTTAACAGTCTATTCTAAGTTTACATCAGATTACATCAGGTGAACCTGAGTTGTGAACTACAAAGCTGGTAGTTCGGGGGTGTTACTTTGGACTAAGTTTACAGGATGCTAGGCTTTGCAATAAATAATGTCTTCGAAGAATATGGGAAAACTGATACCTAAGTTAATCCTATTGGAAACAGTGAGGAAACTGAGATTTTGACAAAGTTTTTCTTTAAGTTTTAGGAATACTGGCATCCTCTGCTGTCTGAAGAAATCAAGAGTATTCTAAGAAGCGGTGACCTTTGCTGTGCATATTGTGCTTTGTTTAAGCACACATCCAGATTTCCTTCCGTCATCCAGCATAACTTTTCCCAAGTTCTCTGAGAATTCAGATCATTACTTTACTGTATTCCTAGAAAACTGTGCTGAGAAATATGCAAGCACAGACAGGCTGTGTCTAGAAAGGCATTTAACTTATGTGGATGGGACCTGTCGGAGAAGAACAGGGATGAGAATTCTCATTCCTTTGGCAAAGCTATTGACAGGAGGAGACCAATACTCTCTATTACAGTGAAGACCACTGCTATTACTGATAGAAGACCATTTCTATTACTGATATCTTTTAATAATTGAGGTTTTTGAAAGAAAACTTCTTTTACAGAAAGTGGCCAAGGTGGTAACATAGTATTTTCCTGGTATGGCTACCGGCTGGCTAGAACCAGAGTTTAGGATGTCACGGGTAGTAAGAACTGCTCTGGCATGGTTATGCAATTGTCATCCAACATGAAAGATCTCTCTCTTTCAAAAACCTGCTATCTACTAATGAGTGACATAAAATAAATGGCATAAATCTGTTAAATGTGTTAAAACTCTGGGATTTTTAGTTATCTCATTGGTGGCGTGATTGAAGAGCTGAAAACACTAAACCTCGAAAAGCAAGTTTTCATGAACAGATTGCCTTACCTTGTAGAAATTCAGCTTGATTTTGGGGCAGCTTATGGAAGATATGTTTAGAATGTTATTCTTCCAAACAATGAGTTAAGAGCATTTATCAGGAAAAGGTTTTGAGGGATATTTCTGGGAACCTAAATGTGGGCTTCCAAATACCCTCTGCAAAATTGTTTTTGAGAGACTACATAAGGATTGCTTGAAAAATATATCCACCTAAAATGTACCATCGGAGTATTGACTTGCTGGGAACAGTCTGCAATAACTGTAAGTCTTGGAGTTACCTGTTGCCCGATGGGGGTAACACTCTGTGTACTCCACCCAGTGCAGTTCCATATGAACTGCTTTGTCTATCCCACACAACGTGCTACTGCACAGTAGTGAAGGCTCAGGAGCTGGAAACACTGAGCACAGACTCATGAGTACTCTGCCTTTGGTCCCTGGGGGCTTGCTTTGCCATTTCTTCATTTTCCTGCACAGACATCAATTTGTTTTAAGTTTCCTGTACACTCAGGTAAAAAAAAAATGAAAAAAAAATGAGAACATCCACCTGTGTGGTATATAGGATGCAGAGCCCTGAAATCACAGCTGTGTAGTTTCAAGTTGTGTGTGCACACATAAATTTTTAAAGGAGTGATGTACAAGGCCATGAAAGAGTCCAAAAATGGGCACACCATGTTCTTGATATAGACTATGAATGAATAAGAAATTGGTGGGAAATTAATAGGACATTAATTCTGTAATAGATTGTGATTTGTTTATGTTTGTAAACATTAACCTTTTTGAGAAAATAATATATCTCTCATAGGTATCAGATTGCAATAAAAATTCAATTATAATTAAAACAATAATGACACTATAGAGCATATATCATAGACTGTATTTATTTTGTAGTTTCACACTAGTTTTTTAATGAATTTGGAGTGATGTATTTAACGTAGTCTCGCAAAAAGATATACCAAAAGGTAGCATAATAATGAATAAGAAAATAAAAAGAAAAATTTATTACAGTTCTGAATGGTGAGTCAAAAGTCAAGCATTAATGTACCACAACCATCCAAAGTTCAAATATACTTAACAAGCTCAATGTTTGAGGATTCGAAATCAACAGCAAGGAATTATACATGAACTGAAAATTTAAATTACAGAAATTTTCATGCTGACTGTGATAGTCTTTTGCATCTTGAGAGACCCTGAGGAACTGTACTCTGGCTCATACGGTGTCAGTAGTTGAGACAGAGCCTGAGGACAGAGGAAAAATACAGACTGCTGAGGTGAGGAGCAAAATCTTTAAAACATTTCATAGTATCAAATAGACAAATACATTTGAGGAAACATTAAAGTCAAAATATTTAGGAGGTAATAAATAGTGAAAGCAGTATTATAACATTGAAATTCTGTTTTTGCAATAAATAAGGAAAACATCATTGACTTAAATATATAAAAATCCGCTGATAAAGTGTAACATCAGAGATTAGTGTTTTAAAAAACACTGTAAAAACAAAAGTTATCGCACTGAAAGGCAGATTTGTTAAAGGGCGATAGTGTGGTGGTTTTTTCCTAATGTTGAACAAAAACACCGAAGTGTCACTGATATCTGCGTGAGCCAATAAGATCTTGTCTTTTTTTTTTTTTTTTTTAATACCTGCAACTTTAATAATTGACAGACAGAAATAAAAAGACAGAATTTTATAGAAAGTAATGAGAGAATGGAGACTGGGTAAAGGCAATGCAGAAAGAGTCAAACATTTTTCAAATCATGACTGAAGATTAGAAATTATAGTTGTTGCTGTTTTTATAATTTCAGTGGCAATCTTTCTGTTCAAGGCGGAGCTCCTTTTAAGACATGAGGTGATGTTAGAACATGGCAACACTGGTAGCTCCAGAGGCAGACAGACCAAGGCTGCAGGGAGAGTTCTGTGAGTGCAGTGAATTTGCCTGTAGCACTGGGGAAGAGTTGAGCTAAAAGCCAGGTTGCATCTCCCATATTTCCCACAGTTTTCTCCATCTAGAAGGAGATTCTTCTTCCCCACGGTATATTTTTGATGCTCTTGTCTTGGCAACATGTAATACAAGGGTCTTATGCGGCAGAGACGCAGGATTATTTTTTTTCAAGTTCAGTGTTATGAACACGTAGGTATTTTAAATGTTACAGATGGGCAAATGCCCATAAAAATTTGGGTATATGTTCTTAACTACAAATATTTGGTGTAAATTGCAACAAACTCAGAATTACTCTCATTTACACGGAGAGTTGCTTCAGACTCTGGCATCCTAAAAACAAAATGACAGGTTGGTCCCTACCTCTTTTCACCTACATCTAGCACACTAGTTACTGTGAAGAAAATTAGCGCAGCCAAAACCAGCATAGTCATTCTGAATGAACTCATTAATTGGCTTGAATGATATTTGTCCATTCTCAAGAAATAAAAATATCACTTGTTTCAGTTACCTCTTATTTTAAAGGCAATTCAAAGTGTCTATATGGTATCTGACCCTGCTGCCCAGCATAATGGAAAAAAATACTTTCAGTTACTTTTAAGTTGGTGTTCCCAACTGAGGGATTTGCAAAGTGAGTTTCTGGTAGAAGATTTTAATATCAAAATACAAACACATGTAGCTTCCATTAAAAGTTTGTTGGAAATCCCTCCCCTTGACCAGTTTTCCTTCATTTACTGTGGAAAGGTCTTTCTCTATATAGTCTTGTCTCTTATCTCTGCAAAATATGATGCCTGGAATCTTTACTAAAATTTCTGTTCCTGTCAGAGCCTCTTTGTTTCCTGTGGCAGTTATGTTATAAAGTAGCCGTGGTTCCAATGATTTCTACTGCCCAGACTTCCTTCTCAGATTAAGGGCAAAGCACAACAATTGCAATGCCCTAACCGCTCTGATTAAAGAAGATTTAGTTTTTTCATCCTCGATGGCATCAAAACAAAAAGAGCTCAACGCACAAAGTATGAGAGACTACACAGAAAGAAACAGAAAGAAAGAAACATGCAAATGAAATCAGTTCTACTATCAGGAATTTTAATAATCTAATCAGAAAAATGGCAATGCATATATAATGGGAATACATGCAACACACGCAAAGGATGTCATACCAAGTCAGCTGTATGGCTCTCTTTGATAAAATTTCACTTTTTGTAAAAGAACAATGTAGACAACCGAAATTCTCTGGGCTTCACATGAAGAATTCAAAGGGAACTGATTAAACTAGAGAAATTGGGAATTAGTACCAAAACTGTAAGAATTACTTTGAATCATCAATAACGTGCATTTGAAAGAGTTCAAATGGGGTACTAAGATATTTTCAAACTATTTTCAGCAGAGTGGCTCCATATGAATGTCAGTATGCAAAGCATAAGAGACAGATATCTAGAGTTCTGATCACTAACATTCAGAAAGATGAGCTCGAGTTTAAATAGGTGCAGAGAGGAAATCCATTATCATGATTATGCGATGCCTTGGTCTGAAGTAGGAAAGAAGCAGACAAAGAAGTGGACAAAAAATATTACAGAAAGCAACTTATACCCATTCAGGTAAAGTAAATGTAAAGAGAGTGTGTGGATGATCACTTAAAAAGATCCCGTTTTTAAGAGAAATAGCAGCATGAGTAGATTCCTGGAACATTGCAACAAACTTTGTCCTGCTCTCAGACCTTGTTGGGTTACTGATCCATAACCAAAAGAAACACACAATACATCAGAATGTAGAATAAGACTATCTCCTTAGCTGAAATATTTGGTGGCACTGGTAGGTGACACTGAGCTTCCCATGACAGAATCATGTATCAAGTTTGTATGGCTCAAGTTGGAGCAATAAAGATAAATGGGCTCTCTGTTCCTAATAGTTGTTAGCTCCAGTGGGGCTAAACTATACCTGTCACTGAATTATTGCCATCTCTGCCCTGAAGTTGAAAAGTAGACACTTATGCTGATTATTGCAGGGAGACATATTATTATTAGGCTTTTAAACAGAATGCTTAATCTATCATTCAAAATGTTTCTCAGCTATTGAAGATCCTTATGCAATGAACCATCAGATGTTATCTACCAATATGGGAGCTGTGAATAAACTTGTTATTAAAAAAAAAAAAAGGAAACTTCCTAGGTTCTGCACATTAGCTTCAATATCTGTGGGCATCAGTTTATTATGGAGTAAACCAGCATGATGCCTGGAGGCATTATCAGAGAAGACCTCTGAAAAACAGTGAGAGGAAACTCTGTTGTAACGCAGATCCTACCTCACACCTTCACATGGATTGGGTATGGCGCTCAGTTCCGATCCTTGAAGCAAGAACTTGCGGTGTCCAAGTGCTTCTTATCAGGCACATGTGCTGTTTGGTACTTCTGTCAAGCAAAGATTCTTCAATGCCTCATACAGTAAAATATTTAACCCTGAATGCATTTTTTAATGTTAAACCTTAATATAGTATATTCAATTATGATTTAAGGATAGCACAATTTTAAAATGCCAGAATGGCTACTACCATGGTTTTTATTGTTTTTCTCCTTCCAAAACATTATTAGTTAGTATGGCTTCTGAGTTTAAGTTTAGAAGCCTTATATGAAGTGTATCCTATTATTTCTGTAGATAGTATAATCATTGTGACTGGAACATAGCAAGGTTCACCATTCCCAATAGGAAACCGAGGCCAGGAACATGAACATAGCACCATATATATTTCTCATACAGTATTTTTACCTGACTCATCTTTTTAACTATCCACTTTGATATGTATTTCCAGGACAAATAAATGCAGTGAAATGACTTAAGTATAAAGTAAGTAGAAGATGGCTTTTTAAAGGAACTTAAGTGTTAATAGGGAAAATGGGCTAAGGAGCTGAGGGAAGATGCATTAGGAGACATTGAATAGCACTTGATACCATGTGATGCGATCTATCAGCTCAACGCTCTAGACATCAACAAACGACTGTAGAGCACGGTTTGCAGACTGCCAGCCAGTCATTGGGCCTTAACACAGACCAGAGCACATGACTGAGAAGCACTTTTTTCACATACCTTCTCAGTTCCCAGACCTGATAGAAAAATTAGTATCAAATGGCATGAGAATGAGCCTTCATCAGCTAAGGAGTGGGTCGCCATAGTTTGACTTGAAAGAATTCTGAATATATGTATGCTGCAGGCTACAGAGGCTATAGATGTTGTCCATCTTCCTTTTTTTGGCCATCTTTCACATAAAAAGAGTTAATTTGTGAAACAGTTATTTATTCCAAAGAAGAAGAATAATTTTTTGTTGAGAGCCTCACTAAGACTACTCTGCTCTACTTACAGCAGCAGGGCTAGTAATTGTCAGCAGTACTGGATAGCTCGTTTGCAATTTCTGTCCCGTCTTTTGTAATTACAGATATGCTATTAGTTTTCTTTCAAAAGCATAATAGATGTGTATATTTATAATAGTATTGGTTCAGCACTGAGTTCTTAATCAGTTTGTTTCATTTGCATACCTTCTGGTACTTTTTATTTCTTCGCCTCTATAGATGTACTTCAAGCTGAGCTACAGTGCACATATATCCAGGAGGAATCTTATTCTAAGAGCAGTTGTCTTCTGCTTTGTATTAATGATATTCCAACTATTGCTGCTAGCTGTAATATTTAGCAAAATTCACAATATCATCCAGAAGGCATAAAAGATTAAAACTTCAAGCCTGTAGATCTTCTAAAAATGGACTAATAGATACCGAATTTATTTACAAAAGGCAGTATTAATTAAATAATTAAAATCACAGGAATAAACATTTGCCTGAGGACACTTTAGCAAAACTCATTATGCTTTAGAAAGCACTTAGGCATTCAGACCAGACAGCTGACTGCCTCCGAAAGACTGAGTTTTGGAAGATAGCTGGCATTTAGATAGTTGGCAGTATAATTTCCATTAGGAGTAAAGTGGAATTTTATGCACAATAAATCATCTTATGAGAAAATTCATAGGTGCAAGAAATCTGCAGTAGAAGGGGAACGGAGGTGATTAAGGTTGCAGGAAAGATGCCTGAAGGGTTTTTCATGGAAAAACCACATCAGATCTCAGGAAGTCAAAAAACCCACACAGCTCTAATGCACAGTGCAGTCACATACGCTGAACATATACTTCCTCCTGTCACCAAGGAAGGTGGGCCATTGACTGTGGGGAAAAAAAGCTTGTGGCTGTTTTCATCCTGCTGTGTCCTCTCTCTCCCTGGAAACACATTAATCACATTTTATTCCTATGCTCTGGATTTATAGTAAGGAAAATGCAGAAGAACGGAGATGCAGAAAGAGAAAGAAAAAGCTGAGATCACCAGCTATGCTATATTGTGTTTAGCTGTAAAATGGTTTTAAGACACTGATAATTCCTCAAGAGGCAACAAACACCATTTCATTTAAGCTCCAAGGTCACTTTAAATCCAGAGAACTTGAAGCTTTCTTTTAGCCACAGGAGAAATTTAGGTTCTGTCTTGCACAGTGTGTTATTGTCTAATAGGATAGTGGGTGCCTAAAATCTTGAATTCTTGGATTTATTGTCTTATAAAGAGATAGTGAATATGAATACAGGAAACATAGATGTGTGCGCATATATATGTGTGTACATACGTTTAGATAACATAATAAATAAAAGAACAATAAATATATTGTTCTTTTAATATATTTTTATGGGTGTATATGAACCTTTGGCTTTGTCTTATGATGTATAGACTGCAGAGAAGCAAAACTAGCTTTTTTTAGGGGAGAACTGTATCATACATAATTTATGAGATTGTAATACTGTTTATAAAGTGAGGCCTCTGCTCTTGACTGATTTTGTCCATAAGAAGCACATTACTATGGAAGCAGATTGGTTCCATGGTGTTCTATATATTCATAGTGGGCAATGTTGTTTACAAGTATGAAAAAGATCACTGAGACAGTCAAGATGGCCAAGACCCATAACTCATGAAAATATTCATTGTCTCAGATACCTGCCCACCTGACAGATACTATATTTAAAATCAGGCAATCATTACGTATTCCTTTTATCAACACGTTCTTTTCTTGCAAACCTAACTACAGGTGGTTAAATCACAATTCAGAATGAATAATGGAGTGATAAATACTTAAAAGAAAAATTCCTGTCGTCCCTTTCCACTTTTTCAGTGTTAGGGTGCAAGGACAATGCAAGATGCAATAGCTGAATTTCATAGCTGTTAAAAGGATGCATAAAGAAAGGATAGGTGGGAAACTATAGCCCTGGGGAGTCTGAAATTTGGAATTCTATAAAACTTCATAGCTAGAAAATGATTTGTGCAAGCTAAGTCTCAGACACTGATGGCAACTTGCTAACTGCTGCTGCACTTTGGGAGAGAATATATGACCTAGCACACTCCCGAGTTATAGGAATTCTTTAATTCTGGTCTCTGTCTTGAAAAACCAATTTGTTTATTGAAGTTCCTTCCATTTTCATCTCTATAAAATGAGAGTACTGGTTGGAACAGTTGAGCCCTATGTAAGCATACATAAGGCCTAAAGTGACACTGTGCAATGATGACCCTACTTCTCATATTCCAACACTAGTTACTGGCCATGAAAAAGCAGTGCTGTGCTGCTGTCTATATCCTGTTCCCCCACCACCAGTCTCCTCAGAACTGCAATGTGCCATATAAACATTAGGGGGATCTAAAATCTTGAAACAAATTCTAACCGTTCTGGTGCTGAATTTTACATGTTAAGGGATATAATTTTTTCTCTCAAGGTACGTAAGAAACTTAATTATGATGTTTATCTTGTGTAAGGTATGCATGTTTTATTTGAGAAATGTAATTTTCAGTGTATTTTGGCATTCCTTGGAGAAAGTAGAAAATTTTGAATTGGAAAACTAGACACAGATTATCTACCCACAAAGACCTTGGAACGTTCAGCTGAACATGGAGGGCATTATAAAGTGTTTAGCAGCACTAAGATTTTGGAAGATTGAAGAAAGAGATTTTGTTCCTTCCAAGAGACCCATTCAAACATAATGAAGTCCCACTTGTTGGTGGGACAGTTTTTGTAATGCATGAATTGTGTAGTACAGACTCAATGTGTTCGAGAACATGTTTGGTAGTTACCTTAGTGCTGAGTGTCAGTGTCCTCTTTCCAGTTCTCTGAAAAGTTATCATTATGTTGAAGAATCTCTGCCTTAACTACACTTAGAACTTGATTCCACCAGATGCCAAAGAGATAAATTTACACCCATAAATCTGAACTCTGTGAATGCACTGTATTCTAGCAGGCCCTGAAGGTGATTGTCTAAGCCCACAGGGCTGTTTCTAATCCCTGTCCAAAGGCAGCACTGGAGGATTGGAGGGGTTCAGCATTTGTATTCAGCAACAAAGCATAAACCAGTGTACCCATAAAATTTATGTTGAAAATCTTATATGTCACTGTATAGAAATACTTTTCCTGTGCTTCTCGAAAATAACCTTTTCTAATTCTTTCGGCATGACCTGTCAATCCTAATGTCAGTTGCACTTCCTGCTTGTGAGTGCCAGAATCCACTGCTTTTATGTTGTTTGGCTCGTAGTCGGCCCTCACAAGCAGAAATCTGATGTGAAGTAAATGATCAATGTTTATTCTAAGAATTCTCAGTATTTATTCCAGACAGCTATAACATTGCAGGGGGTTAACAGGCAAGATCATTAATTCCAGAACCTTTGCAATTTTTTCTTGCACATGATGCCATCTCTAAATATAACACCAGATTTGGCATGAGAAACAGAGGAATGTTCCAATTTCAATACTTCTAAACTTCTCTGACCACTCAAATATCCAAGAAGTGCTGATCTATGACATATCCATCAACAACACCTACTATGTGAGAATTAAATGCCTTGCACAAGAAAGCATCATCTGCTGCCCCGTGTATCTTGTTTAAGTGCAGCTCGGGTTGCTTTTGTTCTGTAAATCTTGTTATAAAACTTACTCTCGTAAAGCCAAAGTACGCAAACAAATGTAGTTTAAGGGGCCTCTCTCACGGATCTGAGGCTATTTTTTTCCTGACCTCATCATTTCTGCAAGGCACATGTTTAAATGGCATGAAATTAAATTAATGTTTTGCCCGAATTTGGCTTCCAAAAATTGATTTCAGTTCATGTAAATGGGCTCCAGCTAGCACAGTGCTAGAAGAATGAAAAACACATTAAAGCTAAACTTGCCCCAAGGTGAAATCTCAAAGACGGACTTAAAAACACCCACAGGTCGGGATTTTTTTTTTTTTTTTTTTTTTGCATTTCTTTTCTGTTTGTTTGTTTAGGTGTTGTTGTTCTGGAGGTTTTTTTTGTGGGTGTTTAGTTTTTTTCTCTTTAATTGTAAATGTCAAGCTACTCCTACCTCAGAACAGACACTTCTATGTGGCCAAACCTGAGGCTTCAGGATATAGCTGACATCGATATAACACAATATTGTGCACAATAAAAACATTTCTAGAGTAATAATACAGTTTTAATAAAAAAACACAGTGTGATATTTTTAACTGGATTTAGTTTGCAGGTTTTTTGGTAAACAAGAAATTATATTTTCTGATCTTTTAGCAAGTATTGTAGTAGCATACTTATATATAACAACCTTGGTGTATTCTGTGACTTTTTACTTTTTAAAAATTTTCTGATAGTTTGTAGGGCAACTACAATATTTTTGCAACAACATCTTAATGCCACCTCTGAAGTCAAGTTTCTGGAACTATGGTTAAATGCTTGATTAAGCAAGGAACCAGTTTTCAGAAGGAAAAATAGAGAAATAGTGGTCACTCAGTTAAAGGTTTTGATAGCTCTGAAAATTTTAAATAGGGTGAATTGGCTTTATAAAATGGGAATTTTTCTAGTAAGGACATTGCAATTTGACAAGCGTGTGCAATTTTTCCACCTCTACCATGTTTTGCATTAATTTAGGAATACAACTGGAGAAAGGTTTCAAATGTTAGAGAAGGTTGAAAACTTCACTTTGCTTTATTAGAAAAAGTTTTATTTTCATACTGGCAACACTTCTCATTCCAATCTGTGCTGTTTATTATAAGTAAGTTTTCAAGGAGTCTCCTAGGAGTGAGCAGATAAATGTCATGATCAATTCTTTCCTTGTATTCATCTTCTAAAATATACTCTCCAAATGGTTTGTACTGGTACAACTGAAGACTTGGTTGAACTAATTTATTTTTCATTTAATAGATGTAAATTCCATCCTGAAGCTCTAAAAGGTGCCAACAGCTCTACTGTTTCAAGGATCTCAAGCGGATTTTCATCAGAGAAAGAGTCAGAAATGTTGTTCAAAATTCATAGCACCATACACTAAGTAGTTTAGAAAGCAGAGCATTTACACAAGAGAAGTCTCCTAGTGCACAAGACGTGATAGCAAACTATGCTTTCTGCAGACACAGACTTAGGTTTTCTATTTAGTCTTTGAAGAAGAATATTTTATGGGATAAATTTAAAGAACAATAAAGAAATCATGTCCTAGTGCATGTGGAGCACCATTCTTGAATCTTTTCCTTACATTTGTCTCATCCTCTAAGCAGGTTATTTTGTAAAACATTATCATTCCGAAATGAATGTGTCGAAAATGTTAAATAAATGACTAAGTAAAATTATTTAAGTTAAATGATTATTTAAGCTGAGCCTATTTTACTAGCTTGTAAAAAATAAAGTGAACTCTCTATCCTTTCTCAGCTTGACAACTCACTAAGAGAATTTTCTTCTTCAAATAGTGAGAAAGAGGTGGAAAAAGATTAAGAGTGAGTCTGTATTTCACAGTGCAGAAGAGAGTAAAGAATCTCCTTTTATTAGGAAATTAACTCAAGTGAAAATCTATGCTACCGTGACAATACTGCTTGCGGCGCAAAACCTTGGATATCTCAGTGCAGTTCTTCAGTGTCAACTTACACTCTATAGCCTCCACAGAAACTGTCTAGATTCCTAGTCCTTTCAACATCTCCTAAGATCTAACTCAATTAAATTCTGTAAGCAGGGAGATTGATTGACTAAAGAAGATCCTACATCTCCCCTTTGAGTGTCATGCTGTAAAAACCATTGAAAAGCCTCACTCACCGATCTGACAAATCAATGAAAATCGGAGCTCTATCAGTCTGTGTTGACAGACATTTATCCATGCAGATGAATGAACCTGGAATTCAGAAATTTAAGGTGATCAAGCTTCACAAAGTCACAAAATCTCAATTCAAACAACTCAAATATGTTCCTGAAGTGAACAGGGGGTGTACTGAAGTGTAATGATTACAGTGGAACTCTGAACAGAGTTCTCTAAAGGAAAAGTACATTGAGAAAGACACAGGATATGCAAGACAATGAATCTGATTGATAAGTGCAACTGATAGTATATTTGCACTTGTAGAAGACATTTAATATAAAATCTACAATACAAAATCAATGAAATAAAAATTAAATAGGTTAAAATCTGGCTAGCTTGTCAATTTAAAAAAAAAAAATTCAATAATAAATCACCATCGTATGAGGACTGTTTCTAGTGAACTGCCACACGTATTTGATCCTGATTTTTGCTATATCATGTGCTCTTACAAGTGAGTTGGAGAAACATAAACTATTTAGTTAGGTGAGGGTTCCATCAATAAAGACATATCTATGTAAAATTTTAAAAAAACCTCAAAAACAGTTACAACAATAAGTAAGATAAAATACAGTTGCAAGGAAGGATGTAGCTCTGCATGGTGCTATCAGGACATATTTGTGTGATATATTACTTACGTTTCTTATATTTCTGGTCTGTATGCTGCATAAAGATTGGGGCAAAGGCATTTCCTGCCTCTGTTTCTTCGTGTGTTAGAACCACCTTTCATATGAACATACTGTCAGTGCACAGTTACCAGTGCCCAGGGTGCTGTCCTGAAATGGTTTGTACACCTGGGTACCTGGTTTGCTCCTAGTTGCATACAGAGAGAGACAGAGTAAACTGGTACTGACAACATTCGTATTTGTAAAAATAAGATGAAACTTGCAAGAAGAAAGCATGTCCCTTGTAAAGTCATGTAGGGAATATAATGTATTTTAGGCTTGAAAAGTAGTGAAGGTACATTTGGTAAATGATGAATAATTGTTTTAATGTGAGCTTCCAGCTGAAAACTTGGAAGTCCAGTAGTTTGTAAGCAGGGAATGCTGAGTATCAGAAAATAGAAGCCATTGTACACTATTTAAATTATCTCAGTTTTCTTGTATGGAAAGATATTTTGGTCTGACATTCAGACCTTAGGGAACAATGGAGAGAAACTGACAAAAATTCAAGGCAGTTAAAAGCATATTTAAGGCCAGGAAGTTTTAGCTCGTAGGAGAACACTAAAGACCCGAGAAGTAACTAGATTGTATCTGGAAGAACTGGAATTCTGATATTAGCACTTTAATATAGTAAATAAACTAATGGTTTGTGGCAAACTAGATAACTTGAGGTTAGAGTAAATAGCACATATTTTACAGAAAAAGCATGAGATATAAGGATAACTTCACCAAGAATGAATAAAAATCAATGTCTTTAAAAACCAAGGGTTTGGTGTGGGAGCTGCTGAAAATGTAGTTTGTGGTAAGTGGGACATCAGATGTTATATTCGTAATTTCTTCATGTTCTAGAGTCAATGAACACTCTATATTTTTCTACATTTTTACCTTTGGCCTTCTGCATAATATTCATGAGCATAAATCATAATGTTAAAACCAGGTTGTCTTTCTCAAGGTGCACAGGCTGTTTTCCATTAAAACATTACATTTTATCTTTGAATTTAAAAATTCAAGTTATGATATTTTGTGACAACTATGAAAGAAACTTAATCACTCTTGCTTTCACCTTTGCAAACACGGTTTACACCTCGAAGGGGCAATGATGAATCAAAAAAACAGTCCAGGCAGCAGTTTGAAGACGAAGATTTTTCTTTCTAAGCATTAGGTGGAGCTCATGGGGAAACAATGCCTGTGTATGTTACCTTACAGTGTATCAGTTATCCGTGGAAACTGTTCTAGCAAAGGAATGGAATAAAATCTCAATAAGCATAAATGATTCCCTAGAAGCTTCCCAATGCAGTTTTCTTTTACATAGAAGTAATTTCCATGGCAACAAAGTCTTCTACGTTAAAATTTCAATATTTACTTAAAAATGTTTGGAAAAACAATTCCATGTCATGTAGTTTTTACTTAGATTGCATCACTTTTCATATTGGGGTACAAAAAAAAGCCCTGTGAGAAAAAGTTTTGAATACCCCAACCTCATTTCAGTCAGTAGAGTAAATGCCAAGGTGGTCACAAATTATTAGAAGAAATCTGTCTCAAAAGTCTGTAGACACTTTCCAGGAAATGTCTTAACACCAGCAGAAGTACCAACAAAAGGAGTCAAAATCGTTTTATGATTAGGTAACAGATTTGTGATAGATATGGATATTTGTTTTCTGATTAGATGATCACTGCTCTTCTGATTAGGTTGTTGATGGAGATACTCTTTAAAGAAAAATTTTAATTTTATCATAATAGCATTATATAAATTATTATAAGTTCACAGAATGCAGATTGATAATTGGAATTAACTAAAGAGGAAAGAGAGAAGCTAGCATTAAAACTAGATGCTTCTTTGAAAAATGTTATTTTAAATATATTTTAAATGAAAATTTCACCTAAGATATTAATTCATGGACCTTTATTTCTGCGTTCATAATTCATATGAAGAGCAGCAGTAGCAGAAAGGAAACAACTGCTACTCCAGTGCCAATCTGACAATTGAAACAACCTACAGAAAGAGTCAGATGAGTTTGAAGGTTTCCAATAGATAAATGCATTGATTGTAATATAGTGACAATTAGCATGATGCACAAAGAAGAAAGATGGACTGCATATTAGCAAGTCCATTTTTGTTGACAATGTTACAAAGAGGGGCACTAAGGGATGTTAAGCTGTGAGACATCCAGAGCAATATAAAAGGGAATGCTACATAGACCACTAGATTTATATCTTATCACCTAGTGGGTCTTTTCACTGTGGAAGAGAAACTCTTTTCTTCTTTTGTGGAAATTTTTAAGGGAAATATTAAGATTGGTAAGAATGAAATATTAACAGAAATGCTTGTGTGTTTAAAAACTAGAGCAGGAGAAAAGGGTTAAAAGAAATGGCTTCCATTTGTCACAGAAAACACTATCCCCAGATCATTGCTTCCAGGATGCTCTTTTCAGCAGTAAAA
This sequence comes from Mohoua ochrocephala, assembly GCA_013398855.1. Taxonomy (NCBI): domain Eukaryota; kingdom Metazoa; phylum Chordata; class Aves; order Passeriformes; family Acanthizidae; genus Mohoua; species Mohoua ochrocephala. The sequence continues at coordinate 13,290 of VZTA01022790.1, read as the reverse complement.
TTGAGGAATGTGTTGTGCACCTGAAGACCAAAAGGCCTGCATTCTGATAAGACACGGATGACTGATCAGTGGAAGTCCTGCGTCCATACACCAGGAGCATGGCAACCAGACTGCAACGTATCACACAGAGCAATTCTTTTGCTGTTAGGTCACCAGAGAAAAGAGACTGTGACATATGCATCAAACATATTCCAAAGGAAAAGAGAAGCAGCAGAATTAACTGAGATTTTTAAAGGCTGAAACTAGCAACTTTTGAGGACCCATTAAGTCCAAAATTGGTTTGCTGTTGTTCATCAGAAAGGACCCCAGAGATGTGGTAGCTAAGTGTGCTTTGGCACCTCTTTTGCACAAATGGTCCTGGCCAGATCACTGGGTTCATGGCACCCTGGTCCTGGTGAGCATGTATGCGTATGAGAGGCTGTGAATAATACGAAAAAAGACTGCAAGTGGCTAAAATCTTGGTGATTTGAGTCAGTAAAAATCTTGTAGATCTTGTAAATAAGTTTCTCCTCCCCCTCCCATAAGTCCTCTCATTTAATTTTGCTTGAACTGGAGCGAGATTTTGTCTGGCATTCTTTCCAAGCAGACCAGGAACCTGGCTATGCCAAGAAATATGGTAGTGTGATAGCTTTGGCTGCACTTAAATTGAAAGAAAGAGGCTCATACACGTTGGTTTGTTGCTGTTAGAAGAACAAAGAACTTGTGAGAAAAATGTTTTGCACTTCAATTTTTCAAAAATGATCTGAAGTAGTAAAAATCTTTTTTTCAATACAAATATGCCTATTTTCTGTGAGACGAGAATGGATAATTGCATTTTATCTTTTTCTCTATGTACAAATCAAGGTTAAGTGTCCTCCAGAAATGCAAGTAATTCTGAACAGTGACCATGACATTTTTAGTGCACTTTCACACTTAACACAAGAGAATAGAGTTCTTAGTAGCCACCAAAAACACAAATACAAGAAAATTTGCTAATGAAAGATTTAAAATATGGGATTATCAGAATATCTGCTCACAATTCGGAAGGTACAAGAAATGAGCAGGGGATTTTACAGGGAAGCAGTCTGTGTTTCACAGGACAAAACAAAAGAAAGGCAAAGATAAACTGATTTCCAGGAAGAAAATTCTCAGCTACATAGGTCTTTATGTGATATTAAATATCAAGTTCTGGTTTTGACTTCTAATCTAAATGCTTTTTTTCCTCAGCAGTTTTTATGGCATTCATCTACTATTTTTGAGACATGTCTTGGAAATGTGAATAATAAAGAATGTATTTGTATGGATGCTCTCCTTACAAGGACTCTGCCTCAACCAGTTAATCTTTTATTTTCGTACTTTACATGCACATCCTCATCTTATCTCTGTTGAGCACAAAGATTTTTTAGAGGGAGCAGCAAGGATCATAAGCCCTTCTTGGGAGCAGATACACTTACAATGCAACAATAAAGGATGCTTTCTCACACAGGATCTAAACATAGAATTTAATTTTTATTTTACAAGCTAAATCTACACCTGCTATGAATCAGAGGTACTGTTAGTCACTCATTGCTGGTTTTTTGATTTCTACCAGCTGACAATTTGGCCCTTAAAGAGTTCTATACAAGCAGGGCTGGTAAATCCACCTACTATTTGGTTTCCCTACTGATTGCATTGCGCCACTGCTTTCAGTTGTTTACAGTTTTGCCAGACTTTAAATATTTGGTCTGGAATTGCTAATCATGATTCTGTGCTTTATCCTGAGTAATTCTGGCAATGAGGGGAATGTTTATATATATTTGCCATCAGCTTGAAAATCTAACCACGTGGTGTCATGTTAAAAGCATTTGCAAAATTGCAGTCCATGCAGCCTCGTTTTATAGTTCATTTAAGCAGTTCAAATCCTACAAGATTCTGCTCACCAAGGATTAAAGGCCTGTGCTGTGGGTATTTGCTCCAGCCTGGTCCTCTTCACAGGCTAGAGGGGAACCTCTGCTCTACTATAATCTCTTCCACAGGCTGCAGGGAAATAGCAGCTTTGATACCTGGAGCCCTTCTGCCCCATCCTCCTTCTCCACCCTTGGTGTTAACAGGCTTGTTTCTCCCATGTTTTTCTCCTCACTCTTCATATGGTTATGTGGTGTTTTGTCCTGTCTTAATTTTGTTTTTTGCCAAATATGCCACCGGCTTGACCGATGGGCTCAGCTACATCCTGCAGTGGGTCTGCTGAAAACCCCTGCTCTCAGCACAGGGGCAGCCCCAGCCTGGTCTCACAGAGGCTATCCTTGCAGCCCTCCAGGAGACAGCTCTTAGCCATGGGCATCCAAATGGATGTGCCTTGAGAAGCACATTTCAGAACCAGATAAAATCGAAGATCCCTGGGTCTCTGTATCATTATAAATATTGTCCTAATAAGCTCACGGGTGCATCCAAGCTTGCCTGATGGGGTAAAAGTCAGGACATTTCATGGTCCTAGTACCAGAGCATCCCAGCTTGGAGCAGGGTTGGAGCCTATGCAGTCTCACTGCCAACACAGTCACCTGGATGGCCTTCTCTTGGAAACCAGAGCATGGAAGGGAAAGGAAGAGCAGCAGAAGCATATCTTTCAACCAGGTTTGAAGCAGTTAAGGGTGCATATAATGAGAATATGTGTTATATGTGCTCCTCTCTTCCAGCTGTTGCAGTTCATTTCTTCACAAAGTGGTTGCATAGTGAGTGGTAAATACAATCACCCTTTTTAACTAAGTAGAAATATATTTTAACCTTAAAAAATGTTTTAACTCTTGTTGCAACATATGCACTTAATATAACCACTACCAGACTCATAACCTCCTCTGTATACCTTTAATGGGAGTTTAACTAGCTGGATTTGATCACCCTTTTACCTTTCTCTGGATACTTATAATCAGATCATGAAAGTGATTGCTGGAAAATACATTCACCAATGAAGCGAGTTAGTTTTCCCAGAACGAACATGATATCACAATCCTACACAAACCAAATTGCTGGCATAGTCTTCATATTCCAGAGAATCGTTGTGGAATCCATTCTTGCAACGGTAAATCTGCTTGTCTGTCTCGCCTAAAACAATAGGCCCGCACCTCCTGGAAAAACAAGGTGTCACTCTCTTTTTTCATAGGGCTTTTTACATAGAAAGGCTATTTCCACTAATTTCTCTATGCTACTGAGAGAGAAAAAAAAGTTCTGTTCCAAAAAACCCAGTTCTCAGACGTCTGATTTCCAACGCTAACAGAATTATCAGTATGATCAGTCCTCATTGGATTATATCAATCCTTGTTTGGATTAGATTAAAATCTAATAAACTGCGTTAGTTCTGCACACACAATAGTTTAATTTTCCTGAATTCACTGTATTATTTTCTTCAAAACCCTTTCATCCAAACATATTCTCACCATTTACACTAATTGTATCCATTTTGCTGTAATGCAAACAACTATGGACAGGATACACTGGGAGCTGCTCAGCTGGAAAGCAGCTCTGAGAAAGGGAACCTGAGGGTCCTGGTGGACCACACTGAACACAAGTCAGCAGCGTGTCCATGCAGCAGAGAAGGGCAGTGGTGTCCTGGGCTGCATTGGGATTGTTACCAGCAGGTCAAGGGAGATGACTCTGGCCCTGTAATTGGCCCTGATAAGGACACACCTGGAATGCTGTGCCTGGGACTCTGTTCCCCAGTACAAGAGAGTTGTGGACATACTAGAGAGGATCCTGTGAAGGGTCCCTAATATCATTAAGGGACAAAAGCATCTCTCCTATGAAGAAAGGCTGGGAGAGCTGGAACTGTTCAGCCTGGTCAACAGATAAAGGAGGCAATTATGAGAACAAAACTGGTCAGTCACACTTAACTGATGAGTGTTGGAATGTGGGAATGTTTATTTTACTAAGATAATATGATCAAGAACCTTACCAAACAGAGTGTAAGGACCTTATCAAATGGTGTGATAAGGAAAAGCAGGAAGCCACAGAGAAAACAGACACAAACTTGAAAAACATAAGGGAGACAGTCAGGAAATAAATCTTGTCATTTAGTCACTAATTGATGGACTATCAAGAACTGCAGGCAAACCAGGATTTTGGAACTGATAAGGATGTAAGCCTGAGCATCCAGGATGTTGGAGTGGGGTTGAGAAATATGGAAACTGATGAGGATTTTGCAGCGGAGAAGGATGGAGCGGAACAGATGGAGAATAGACAGAAAGGGTTATAAAAGGGGCTGGTTGCATGTAAAAGGGAGGGGGGGTCTTTGTCTGATGGCCACAGTCTAGCCTATCTTTTTATTAAATTCTTTCCTAAATACCTCTCTGCATAACATTACTTTCTCTCCTGTGTGTATGTATGTATACGTTCTGTGAGGCTGTGCGATCTAGGTGTGCGTGCGAGCGACAGCTGGAGTCACACTGGGATGTAGGTACACCTGCTCTGTGGTGTCACCTGCTGGAGTGAGAATGAGGGGTCTCAGTATCAGTGACTGAAATGAGCGGGGTCTTAAAACTCTACCCATTGGATACAGAATGGCATGTGTCCCAAAAAACAGCTACTGGGAGGGATCAGAATGAGTGAGGGGAGTGAGGGGCTTTGCACTCGTGGAAGCAGCAGGACCATAGGCACAGTCTGTGTACCTGGTGCCACCTCTGAAGGGGCAGAGGGGCAGCTGAGTGTCTGTATCTTCCCCAGTTCAGGTGTGTGTGTGCTTGTGTCTGTTATCCTCTAGGAAATCTCAGGCTTGACCAGCCAGATCCCAGGCAGCCCTGGGTCCAAGCGGGGGTATCAGGTGGCTGGAGGGTCCATGCAGGTATTTAGGGAGACCTGTGTGTATTGGGTGCCTATGAGACAAGCGTTCAAGTACTTGATGCTAGTGAGCATCAAGCTGGAGTGGCAAGAAGGGCTGGGGACACATGGAGCAGGTAAGGGGACCTGATATCCAAATGGAGGTACCAGGAAGACAGAGGGTCTCTGCCAGTACTCTTGCAAATGCATGTGAGTGCTTGTAAACCTAGAGAGGGTTGTGTGTGTGCCTGCACTAGGGAATGCTTGTCTCCATCAACTGAAAGAAACGAGGAGACCTGACTGTTTGCATTAGTATTTCATGTGGGTTCTGTATTTGTGTGCTCTCGGAAGCAGAATCGTGTATGCAGTAATTTAGGGTGCATAGTTAACCTCAGTTAGATTTTAGAATTTTGGAGAATAACCCTTTTGGACTTCCAGAAAAAAAATATTATCTGTCAAAGCAGAGGTTTATTTAAAAGGATATGGTCTATCTACACAAAACCATAAACACCAAGCTGATTGCCTTGTTCCTTCAGCTGTGTTGCCTTTCTGGTTTTGGGATCACAGGATTAGTTTCTTACTGAAGGATCCTTCTTACTGAAGTTCAGCAGAAAATCTTGGTTTGTGCCTCTTGTTAAATTTCTTGAATATCGGTAAACATCGCTTTCTAATTGCTCATCCTCTGTGCTAATTTTGTTAAAATACCATTATACCTCCATTCAACAACCAAACAATTGAAATAAAGCGACATAAAAGAGAATACATGTATTCTATTCCTGATTTCAAGCACATACAGAAAATCACTCTCCTTTTCACATGGATGTAATTTTTTGATGGACATTCGTGCCACAAAGGGCAAGACTTGCTCGTGTGCAAGTGACTGCATTTTAAAACAAAGGAACTAATTTTCTTAGAGAATGGAGGAAGAAACAAAACTCAACAATTTGGGATCTCAGTGTTTTGGGGAGAACAGTGGAGGAAAAGCAGTAGATAGATCTGACTTCTACAATTAGGGGTGATTTTTCTGCAGTTCTGTCAAGGGAACTATAGCTATGAATTATAACCTTTTTTATAAATCCAGAATAAACTCCACTTGTTAAAATCAAGTAAGCATTACAGAGAGTTAAGCAATATTACATAGGCGACCTATTGACAAAAACAAATTAGGCTCAGAAAAAAGCATTTGTTAAATATAAATTAGGGGCTCTCTGAAACAGCCTCCATAAAATATAGGAAAGTATGCCTCCACAAGCATAATAGGAAACAAAGGACATACATCATATGTGGCAAAATAATTATGAAATGCAACTTTATCACATGTGGCCAATGTTTCCAATTATTTCTGTAAAATAAAGCCATTTTTTTCCATTAATGATGTTGGAGATAACTCACTCAGAGGATCATTACTGGTAGGAGAACTCTCCATCTCTTTAATGAGGAGCTCACAGGCCTTGAAATGCTACTGAAGTAATTATAAGATTGACTCAAAAGTGGGAGTGAAAACTTCCATGGAGACATATACCAAACTAACATGGAATTGAAGAGTTCCCCAGAGAGTGAACAGATGTAGGATGGCCTTAATTCGCTCTCAATTCTTGCTGAATATTTAATTGTGAGTATGTGTTGATAAACTATTGCCAGTTTTTTCATTGGAAAGCACATTCTTTTGTCACCCATGAGAAAAAATTACGAACAAGTACAAATGCATGGGTAGAAGTGAAAAGGCTTGCATTTGACAGCAAGATAATAAAAATAATGCATTTCATTTGTTTATTGCAATTTAGGAATCTGAGTGAAGAGACATGTCAGCATACTTTCTGTAATTTAGAATGCTTTTAGATCAGTAGAATAATTCACAGAAACAACCTATTGTTTAAATTAGTTTACTCGCTCTGTGTCTTCACATACAATCCTGGAGTAAAATTCATAATAGTCTAAGGCACAGAGCAACAGATGAAGCCATGTCAAAGGTTTCACATGAATTTGTTTTCATTTCTGGTTTGATACTTAAAAAAAAGTAAAAACACAAAGGGAAACAGAGGATGTAAATGAAACTGTTGAATAGAATGATATTTAATTTATTCAGGAATTACATGAGAGAACAGAAAATATGACACTGATGTACCATCAAGTCAGGCACATCAGTAAACAAACGTGCATAAAAGCGTGTTTGAAAGACAGACTGCAACTTCATTTCTAACTACGCTTGTATAGACATGCAACAGACATAATATAATTTCCCCACAACAGTTTGTGACCACATCATATCGATATTTCTTGACCCTATTAAAGACCCTGCTGTAAACATAAGATTCTTTGCTAATCTAAGAATCTCCACCCCTTTTCTGCCACCACACACAGCACCAGCCTTGTACCTTACTGGTTTAGGAAATGGAATTATCACACTAAGAATGTAATCTTAGAGACTTTTTTAATACAAAACAATTAAAATCTAAGTAAGAAAAAAAATACATTGGACTACCTTCGTATTCTATACAATAAAGAGGACCAAACCCTGCCTATGTCCTAATTTAAAATTTTTAACAATATCGGAGCTTCCCAGACGGCCCAAGCTCCATTCAAATGAACTGCCCACATATTCCAAAGCTCTCATAGCGTTGCTCTGAATCAGAGCTATAATATTGCATTGCGGGAATTAAATGAAGTGAATATCCATTCATTTTTATGAGAATACTGCAGGTGTTAGGTTTGGAAGGTTAAGTTTGAAATAGTATGCTGGTAAGTGATACTGCAATGACTAGACTTTCTGGTCAGCTAAGCAGGACAGCAATAGTAGGGGAGATTTTCCTCTTCAATCAAGAACTTGCAAGCCCAGCAATGCATGCAGGAGCAAAGATAAGTATACAGCCTCATTGTATGTGACCTCTTGGTAGCCTTAAGATGCAGTGCTGAACGCTGCACAGCTTGGGCCTAATTTACTGGGAATATTACTAGAAGTTAAAATAGTGTCATGGGAAAGCTGAGGTGACTGGTCCTTTACAGTCAAGACTGCTCTTATAAATCAGTGATAGTATCAGACAACTTATATTGTCATGGATTTAAAAAAATGCAATAAAAAGTATGCTTGAAAGAGTTAATGAGGGAATTCAAGAGCAATAAAAGATCACAAGACTATCCTTTAGCCCAGCCAAAGAAAATGGTGCTAAATTGTACCCAGGTGTTTTTGTTTCCTGATTTACAAAGTATTGCAAACTCAGCACTCTGTGCTAGAAAGGGCAATATGCAGACTCACATACACAGAACATTCATTGGATTCACCTAGCCCTTATAAAACTTTAGACTTCCCAAATTAATTTCTTCAGTTCCAATTGATGTATGTCTCAAAACATACTGAGGGAGCTGGCTGAAGAACTCGTCAAGCCGCTCTCCATCATTTATCATAGGTCCTGATTAACCATGGAGATCACAGATGGCTGGAGGTTGGCCAATGGGAGACCCATTGACAGGAAGAGTCAGGGATGATCCAGGGAACTACAGGCCTCTCAGCCTGGTCTTGATACTGGGAAGGTTATGGAACAGATTATCTTGAATGCAATCACACATCACGAACAGTACAACCAGGGGATCAGGCTCAGCCACAATGGATTTAGGAAAGGCAGGTCCTGCCTGACCAACCTGATCTCCTTTTATGACCAGGATACCTGCCTAGTGGATGAGGGAAAGGCTATGGATGTTGCCTACCTGGACTTCAGTAAAGTCTTTGATGCTGTCTCCCACAGCATTCTCCAGATGCTGGCAGTCCATGGCTTGGACGGCTGTGCTCTTCGTTAGGTTAAAACTGGCTGGATGGCTGGGTCTAGGGAGTAGTGGTGAATTGTGCTACATCCAGCTGGCATCTGGTTACTAGTGGTGTTTCCCAGGCTCAGTATTATGAAGTATTATATATATATAAAATATACATAATAAATATATACTATACATTATTATTAAGCCAGTTCTGCTTAGTATCTTTCTCAATGATTTGGACCAGAGGATCGAGAGCACCCCCAGCAAGTTTTGCAGATTACTCAGAGTTGAACAGGAGTGTTGATCTGCTGGAGGGTAGGAAGGCTCTACAGAGGGATCTGGACGGGCTGGATTGATAGGCTAAGGCTGAAGGTAAGAGGTTCAATAACACAAAGTAGGTCCACCTTTTTTCCTTTTTTGTTCTTTTTTTTTTCTTTTTTTCTTTTGTGGTCTTTTCCAACCTTAATGGTTCAATGATTCTAGGATTCTAAGACTCCTGGAAGTGATGCCTAATAATTGAAAGCTGCGATGACACAGGTGATCAGATAAATATGTCATAATTTATTTGTTCATAGGTGTTATGTGGTTTTGCATATGCAACTACTTTGTCACATGGATAACTAAATTGTACTTCAGCCACGGAATAAGAATATCTTTGTACAGTGTGGCCTCCTAGCATCAGACTGGGTAATGTGCTGCAGTATCCATTCTCAAACTCCACTGAACTATTTTCAAATGGCTTCTGGTATAAGAACAGAAGTACAGAAGGATTTCAGAAGACAGTTGATAAGTATTTCTTCTAGAGAAGCTGCAAGAAATTCTGAAAAAACTGAGCATTAAAATGTTCCCTAGCTAAGACTTTTCCTTCTTTGAAATTGTACTGAAGATTCTTTGTTTTCCTTTATGGTAAGGTGGGTATTATCTTTACATTTAGCTGCTCAGAAGTTAAAAGCCATTCGCATTTAAAGAAATTTTTACTCCCACCTTGGTAATCCCACCTTGTTGCCTGCTGGCAACCTGGATGGACGTAAGTCTCCTACATCTCCTGAGTCATATTTGATAGGCCTGTGCTTGTGCCCTGGCAAATGTGTGGCATATCAGTAAACATCAGACTCCCATGCTATGAACCGTGGTTTGTACTTAAGTCAGGTAGACATCTGGTTATAATGGAAGGTTGGACACCTACAGTTTGATTCAGTCAAGTCCTTACAGCCCTTGTAGGCATATAGATAAAGAACCGTAAGTGTGTTAAAGGTGAACTGGCTTCCCAGGGCATGACACAATCATCGGCACAATAGGTGCTTTCTGATTCCTCAGAAGCTCCAAGTTTTCCAAGATAACTTGATAAGTCTACCAGATATAGTACAGCATTTGCAGGGTATCTATACTATTCTGGAGCACTAACTAGAAACCATGGCATTCTGCAACATCTCACATGGCACTAGAAAGATGTGTAAGCAAATTAATCAAGCCTTTAATTACTATAACTTGGTGGAATATTTAACCGAGCTGCTCAACCCTATCAAGAGATAAACTTGTTTAGGACATGTTCAGAAGCATATCTGTAAATGGAAACTTTAGAGAACAACAATCCCTTAACAGACATTAGATATCAGGTGGGAAGCAGTTCAAGTGAAGTAATATTTCATTCATCTCTGATTTATTTCTCAAGTTTTTATGAGATCTGGTTATTCAGGAGGCTAAAACGTGCATTGTTTACACAGAAAGGCATTGGCATTTTTGCCTTGTTAGGCTGCTAGAAATTTGGCTTCCAGTTGGCTTCCTTCTGACAAAAGAATACAGTTCTTGTGCATATTGAGGTAAAGATCAAGTAAGAAGAAGATATTTATCGGGGGATTAAGGAGCCGATTCAGTCAAAACACCTTTTGGAACTGAATCCGAAACTTCAAATTTGTGCCATCTGCACTGATGTGAATACAACACCGGTATGAAACAAGCCTGTTAATTTCATTGTCTAACACCTGCCAAATTGTAACAACTCTTGGCCATTAATCCAGAATAAAAATGTTTTACACACTGGGTGAATAAAGTCCATTCAGAAACCCATGAGTTTTCCAGTACTTGGAAAAAAAAAATAGGTTATTTTTGTACTCAATAACAAAAGTGATATTTTGGCAGATTTAAGACCAGCATCTTATCTTTTTAAATTTCTTTTCTTTGCTTAACCTTCAGCATGGGGAAAAAAATTTAATGTCATTTTCTTATCACATATAAGCAAAAAAAAATTCCATAGACATAAAGATTGTTAAGATTCTGACAAAAAACAATGAAAGCAAAGAATTCCAGCTTTGAGTAAGGTCTGCTGTATGTTCCTTCACACAGCATCTGTCTTCTCAAATTAAAGGCACTTTAGTTAGGAATCTTGAACGCTTCAACATTGGCATTTTATAATTTAACATTACTGGTAATCTTGTTTGTTTTGTTCTCCTTGCATTGTTCACCTGAGAGCCATAAATAACAGAACAACCACTTCCATAACTTTTTAAAGATTGATTACTTTACACAGCAAATGATCTTGAAATACACTCTCTTTAATCTATGAAATGGACTGGGTTTTCTTGCTTTGTTTTGTTTGATTCGGCTGAATTTTTCAAGCAGCTTGAGCAGTATTTATACATTATGAAAGAATACTTTTAGCAATAATGTCTGCAGAAGTGCCACTGCAATTTCCTTCAGAGGATCATGTTCTTTGCAGCCAAATTGATGCTGAATTTCTACAGTGAAGGGTCTTTCTCTTAGAGAAATTTAGGATTCTGTTGGATGTCTTTAAAATAAGGGCTATCAGGAAGGGATAAAATATCATTCTGAAAAAACTGTTTTGGAACATCAATGGGCTGGTTGCACATTTCTTGTTTGCAATAATGTAGTATTTAATGAAGGCATATATCCATGTTACGATACTACACGCGTTGTAACCATCATTTATTGCAATGGGAAATTCTTCAAATAAAATCATGACTGTGAAGCATCACAATTTTTACACTAAACTTCTAAATTGCAGAACCAACTTAGTCCTTCTTTTTGCTGAAACAGGCCATCCATCCAGACATTTTGCAGCCATATACAAATAAAAAATCTGTGCTTTGTAGCATTAGTCAGAAGCACGAGGAGGTCACAACCTCTCTCTCTTTCTCAGTCCTTCCAGATAATCCCTGTCTGATCAAATAAAATAGAAATCTCTATGGTAAAGTACATAAGACAAGACCTAATGGGGTGCAATAAACATTCCTCCTGTAAGCAAGTAATTCTATAATTTTGCACTGAAGCTTTTCTTTGTGTCCTCCTCTTGAGCACCCGTCTCAAGATGTTGTCAGAGACAAACTGTAGGATTAAATATCTCTTAAGTTGCTGTGCACTATGCATTGAAAAAAGGAAGTTCTTCACGTAACTAATCCTGCAGTTTTGAATAAATAATCTTTTGTCCATTTTGAATAAATAATAGCCATTGTTTGACAATGTATATTGTGACTACATGTTTACTGATCAGAAAACTCAAATGTCTGTTGACATTCAGAGTGCCAGCATCAGCTTCAGAAATCAAAATTTTAAGCAAACACTTAGACTGAATTAAAAGCAAATTTAATGCAGTTTTTTATTCTACTACAAATATTTAGATGATAATAAGTGGCTCAAATTTCTGTGTTCCTATCACTTTATCCTGCTAGCTCTAGAACAGGAAAGAAAATTCTGACATTTAAATACCTTGAAAATCTAGATTTTATACGAATGAGAAATGGAATACCAAAGAAGCAATACCTGTATTTAAAATACATATAACAAAATTCTTGTTTGTTATATGTTTTGCTATCTTGGATCCTAATGGCACTTTAAAATAGTCAGATAGGCATAAATCAAGCATGTTTCTGAAAATCAGTACTAATTTGGTTAATTTTTTTCCAATGGTTAAAATAATAATGAGCCACATTTTAATATTTTTTAACTCCCAAGGAAAAACTTACAATAGGATGCATATATCAAGATATGAATAGGCTTTCATCCATCAAAAGCACTCAAAACAAGTCCTGAAAGTAAAATTTACAATATAGCAACTCTAGACATTAGAGGTTACAACCAAGAATTAAATGGAGGGATGATAAAATCTGCAAGACACTGAACAGTATAGACTACCCTGATTAAGACAGAGCAAGTAATTAATCTTTGTGGTGGTCTGGAATTCTTCAAGTAAGATTCAATAAAAAAATAATCCCTGAGTATTTACACACCTTCAAAAGATCAGTCTGCAAAAATCCAGACCTACTTAAGCAGTCTCTTTATCCATACGTTGTAACTGCTGACTGGACTGACTTCCTTGGGACTACAGTACCTTTGCATATTCCCAGGAGTGCAGTGCTTGATAATATTTTGGGGTTTGGCTCCAGAAATCTGTTGTTTCAAAGGGATAGCCTTCATTTACTGACAAACATAATTTTACACAACACAATGCTTTTTCAGTTCCTTTCGTTTACACTTCCATTTCCTGGGAACTGATTCCTAATCCAGCCTCTTGTTTTTTTTTTTTTTCTTTTCCCAAATAACATAGTATTCAATAATTTCTCGATTGTTGAGTTATGTGATAAAAACTCATCTGCACATCCACAGAGGAGCATAGACACACAATAACGTCTGGAGAGCCCAAACAATCCCCTGCCCAGGACGGCACAGTCACATGAGCCACCATTTCATCACAGCCCATCTTCACAAACCCAGATGAGAACAGGGACATTGTAGGAGGCAGGGAACCCAAATGAAGACCTCAGA
>VZTA01022789.1:1304171-1316586 GCA_013398855.1 Mohoua ochrocephala | reverse complement strand
TCTCCATCCCGCTAACCCGCTCCCCACGCCGTTATCCCGTTCCCCATCCCCGTTACCCCGTTCCCCACGCCGTTATCCCGCTCTCCATCCCGTTCCCCATCCCTGCTATCCCGCTCCCCATCCCGTTATCCCGCTCTCCATCCCGCTACCCCGCTCCCCACCCCGCTATCCCGCTCTCCATCCCGTTACCCCGCTCTCCATCCCCGTTCCCCATCCCCGTTATCCCGTTCCCCACTCCGTTATCCCGCTCCCCACCCCGCTATCCTGTTCCCCACGCCGTTATCCCGTTCCCCACCCCGCTATCCTGTTCCCCACGCCGTTATCCCGTTCCCCATCCCGTTATCCCGTTCCCCATCCCCGCTATCCCGCTCCGCGCTCACCGCCCGGGCCCGTCCATGCCCGCCCGTCCCAACCGCTCCCGCCGATTCAAACTGGCCGCGCCGCCTCCCCATTGGCCAGCTCTCCGCCCGCTCCGCCTTCTCATTGGCCGCTTGCCCCGTCAATCACGTGGGAAACCCCGCCCTCCCCTGCCGCCCGCGGGTGCCGTTCCCATCGCGGCCGCTGGACGGCGCCCTGGGCGCATCCCAGGGGAAAATGAGGGATGAAATGCGGGATAAAACGAGGCATTTCATGGGGGAAGTAAAATGAAGGATGCAAAAGGGAAAGTTCGGGCAGCACACGCGGCGCCCCGAGAGCGAGGAGCAGCCCCCACTCCTCTCCTCATCCTCATTTCCCGCCTCCAAGCCCTGCGCGGTATCACGGAGCAGCCCCAAGCCTCTCCCATCAACAAACTCAGAGATATTCCATCATTTTCCCAAACTGCTGAATTTATTCCGCTAAAGAGCCGCTTCATTCAGCGCACACCGGTCCAGAGCTGCATATAAAAGTGCTGCGATACAATTCCAGTTACAAGGAGTAGTTATTCCATAACATAGTGCCCACGGCGCCGTCCCTCTCCAGGCGCAGCCGGATACTCCGGCTCCCCCCCGCCTTCCAGAGGTTTATACGAGACTTTACATGAGATAAAGCTCCTTTACAGGACAAAGCTGTTTGTTCACACCGTGGAACCCGGGCCCCACGCGTGGGAGCGGCCAGGGAACACCTGGACAGCCGGGAATCAGCTCCATTCCCTGATCCCCCCCCTCACGCCGCGCTCTCGGAACTCGGGCTCCTGGGAACAGCCGAGGTGGGGGACAAGTTCAGGATCTCCTCAAAGGAAGGGCCTTCGTCCTCCAGGGGTATCTCTGCCTCGAACATGCGCTGGAGCAGAGCATCCACTGTCCTGTATCCTGGGAGGACAAAAAGAATTCCCTGTAAGCACCAGATCTGCTCCCCTGGATACCTTAAAGGCGCCTGTTTTAAAACAGGCAAGAAAATCCCCCAAATTGCACTCCCTGCTGTTCCACCCCACCTGCCTTAAGCACTGCGAGCCCGTGTCGAGTGTAAGGCCATTATTTGGGATTTTTAGCCCTTCTATTCCTGCACAATGGGTACCTGAGGTACAGCAAGAAAGCCAGGAGGAGGAGAACAGTCATGGAGCCAGAGGAAAGGAGGATACAGGCACCCCGTGATCCAAGGCAGCAGGAATGCAAAGTCCACAGAGGAAGGAGAAAGGAAAGCCGGTGTCTTGGCACAGCAGGACCACCAGGGCAGTGTCTCCAGAGGGAGGTTAATGAAGACAAGGGACACAGAGGGGCCCAGGTGGGAGAGGAGAAGTCGCTACAGAAGTAAAAAGGAACAGCAGACATCAAATGTCCACAGCTGTCCCAAAGTCTCCAGGTGGGTTTTAGCTGCCTTTATAGCCCCAAGGGAGCAGCAGGGCTTGGGAGCTTCCCCAGGAACAGCTGGGAACCTCGGGCCTGGACACCCTGGAGCGTCACACTTACGTTTGGAGGCAATTTTGAACACCAGCCCTTTGTTCTGGGGCTTCGTTCCACCTTCCCCCTCGAGCTCGTGCTCCGCACTCTCCATGTTGTCAAGGAGCTGCTCATCCTGGAGCTCATCCCTGCACAGGAAGGGCCAGGAATTACCCTGGGAAGGGGGCACATCCTACCCTGGGCACCCAGCAGCGATGGGTTCTCAGTGGGGCAGGACAAGCACCACCCATGGGATCATTTTCCAGCATCTTTCCCGTCCTCGGGGCTGGAATTCTGGGCTGGAAGAGCCACGGGAGGCGGCAAAGCCAACACCAGTGGCCTTCTATTGGCACCTAAACTAGCAGAGGAGCCAGAACTTCGTGACAGGGAAGAGGAATCTCCATTTCTCAGGAAGGTGAGCCAGAACTTCGTGACAAGGAAGGGGAATCCGAGCCCACACCTCGACACGGAGGGTGGTTTTCCCTCATCGGTGGTGCCCAATTGGCCACATCCAGCACGGGTACATTTGGGGGGCTTACTCTTGAACTCCCATTCCCAGCTCCTGGATTTTCTGCTCGATGGCAGTTTCCACTTCACTCTTCTCCAGGGAATACTCCACAAAGAAAGCTTCCAAGATGAACGACACAAAGATACTGAAAGAAACCACGAGCAGAATTAAGGCAGCGTTTCCTCACCGGCACTGACTGCCTCAGTATTCCCGGGCTCTTTTCCCAGTGCTCCATCCCCTCCAGGCCAGAGCAGCACAAGAATGCAGCAGATCCCTCTAAACACATCCCACCTGTCTCCCACGGGTGACCCCAGGCCCACCAGCAGTGCCCTGGCAGGGGCTGATCCCCTTCTGCACCCAAAGCACAGGAAATCATCCCAAAAAACATACTTGACGATGATTATCACCATCACAATGTGGAATGCAATGAAGTAGAGCTTGGCAGGCTGAACTGTCACGTTGGCAAATCCATTGGCAAAGAGTGGAGTGGGAGTTAAGGGGAAAGAGGGAAGGAAGGAGGAGCTGAGGGAGGAACCAGGAACCCAACAAAACCCTCTGAGGGACCACCTCTGCCACCTGTCCACGTGCAGTGCCAGGGGAAGAGCAGAGTCTGGGAAGAACAAGGATCAGAGAACCACCCAGTCTCCCACAAGGACCATCAGGCCCAATTCCCAAGGATCCAGCTGGAAATGTGCACCACAAAGGATATCGTGCCACTGGTTGACCACGGTGAGCTCCATGAGGACGATGAAGGAGGAGGCAAAGTCATTGAAGTTGTTCTTGCAGTACTTCCCACGGGCAAACAGGGAATTCTTGAGAGCTGGATTCCCACATTCCAGGGCGTGAGGAGCGTTGGAGCTGGCAGGGAAGTACTGGATCTTCCCATGGAATAACTCCATGCCAATGATAGCAAACACACAATACACAACCTGGGAAGAGAAACCCCATCACCTGCTTCTCCGGCAAGCTGCAAGCCCCAGGGCAAGCTCAGCATCCCAGCAGGTTTTCCAGTTTCCACAGGCACAGCAAGGGGCTGCAGGGCAGCACAGACTCCAAAAGCCCCAAGCCGCCCCACAGAAATCACCAGGCAGGAATAATTAGCCAAGGACTACAAATACATGGAAAGGAAACATTCCCAAAGCACAACAGAGGCCAATTTTAGGAAATCATTTGAGAACCAGGTTTCTCATTCAGCCTCTTGCCCAAACCATGATTTGATTCCTTATGATACAAAGCCCAGGCTGCCAGAACACCCCATGGATCCAAGGAGGATGTCCTGATCCAGCAAAAAGCAGGAATGCAGCCCCTCTGCACCCCTTGCTTGTGCAATGGCCACGAATCAAACAGACACTTACAGTTCCAAGGGCCTGCCATCCAGGGAATTGCATTTATCCCCTTGGAAACAGCACGAGTGTGAGATTTCAGACACATTTCTGTGAAGCTGGAGTGCTTTGAGCCAAGACACCAGGATTTCTTACCAGAGTGAGCCCACCGAAAGTCAGCATGGTCGGGACGATGTTTATCAGGGTGTTCATGATGACCCGGAACCTACGGAGAGCCCACACTGGTTACGGTCACACCCCGGCCACCACACGCTCCCCACATCCCCAAGAGAAGCCTCCAGAGAGGCTGCAGCCACTGGGCTCATCCCAGGCAGGCTAGGACAAGGCCTTGGGATGCTTTGTGGGGTGGCCACGGTCAGTGCTGGGCACTCAGGGCACTGCCTCTGGCACGGAGCAACCCCTCCCCAAAATCCACCTCCCACCCCACTCTCTTCCTCACCTCTGAATGCTGTCCACAACCCGGATCAGCCTGAGGACTCTTAGGATGAACACGATGTCCAGGATCTGCTGGCTGTTGTACTTCACGGCTGAGAAGAGAACAAAGTTATTTCTATCATGAAAATAAAGCCGGGAAGTGTTAAGATAAAGTTCATTTGTTACTATTATGTCCTTGTTAAACACTATAACAGGGAGCTAAAAAGAAAAAAAAAAAGAAAAAAAAAAAGAGGAAGACTGGGTTAGTTCTTAGAAACCCTCCAGAAATGTCTTGTCTGGTCACAAAGCCTCCCAAGCCTGAGGTGCTGGCAGGAGGCTGGGGAGGACACCAAGATTCCCAAGGCATGCAGGCTGCTCAGGCTGCACTTACTGGACTTGAGGGTGGCATTGAGAATCGTTGCAGTCAGGGCAGCAAAGATGATGAGGGTATCAAACCTGGCATGAGGGAAGGCACTGCTGTTAGATTTTGGGGGGCAGGAGTGGGGTTTAAACAAGGAGTGACCCCTGCTCCTCACATCAGAGCCAGGCAGCCCTGGGTCAGCTCAGACTAGGGGCACACGGGAGAGTTTTGTCACAACATCCTCTGATTCGTCTTAAACACACCCTGGCACGGGAGTCTGGAGCCTTTCAGTCCTCGAGGAGCTGAGCACAGCACCCACCACACTCCACACCAACTCCCAGCCCACTCACCAGTTCCAGAACTGGGTTTTGCCAAAGAACTCCCTGGGTTCGTAAGTGTAGACCTTCAGGAGGATCTCGAGGATGTACAGAGCAAGGAACACCCACTCTGCGTAGGAAATGTAGGGGCTTTCCTCATCCAGAGCAATGAAGACGGCATTTATCAGGATGATGGCATCGTAAGTCCAAACAAAAGCCCTGCAAGAACAAAGAGGTGAGCTTGTCACACCCAAGGAGGTCAAAGTCACACGGTTATTGCAGAAGTATTGTGCCTCCTCTCTCAAAAATTCTTTACCCATCAGTTCTCCCCCAAACCCGAGAGTTTTGGGGAGTAACTGCAGAGTTTAGTTTTGCTCTTGAAGTCCAACACATTATTTGCTTAACAGGCCCAGGGAAGTGATCTTTCCCCATCTACTCAGTACTGGAGAGGCCACATTTGGAGTCAGTTGGGCTCCCCAGTACAAGGGAGACCTGAACACACTAGAGACAGCAGAAGGACAGGACAGTTTGACTCAGGACACTTTGGGAGAGCCAGGGCTGTCCAGCCTGACAGGGAGAAGGGTCAGGAGCAGCTCCTGTGCATAAATACCTGATGGGAAGGTGCAGGGAAGATGGAGCCAGACTCTTCTCAGTGGTATCCAATGGAAGCACAAGAGGCAAGGGGCACAAGTTGAAACACAGGAATTTCCATTTAAACAAAAAAGTTGTTTGGTTTTTTTGTTTTAACTGGGGGTGATCAAGCACTGGAATGGGTTGCAGGGAGGTTCTGGAGCCTCCATCCTTGAGGATACTCTGGACCCAGCTAGGATAGCCCTGAGTGGCCTACTCTGGCTGACCTTGTTTGGAGCAGGGGGGTTCCACTAGCCCATCCCGAGATGTTCCCTGCAACCTCAGCAATTTTAGGATTCTGGGAAGGCTCAGAGGTGAAACAGAGCTCTGGAGAGCTCCAGAACTCCCAGAGCTGAGGAGGCAGCAGGACACAGCCCTGCAGCAGAGACTGCTGAGGTAGGAGCAGCTCTAAGTGCAGCACTTCGGTCCTTCACGGCAGGACACGAAGCACAGCCTGCTGTCGGCAAAACCCAGTTCAGCCTGGGGCTGGCCAAGGCGTGGCCTCACTCACAGCCACGGCTGCTTCCTCCACACCACCAAAGGCAGGCCAGGAGCAGGGGCAAAGCCCCTGAGAGTGGCCTGGCCACAGTGTGTCCTCCCCAGCAGCACGCCCAGGTGAGCCCTTGACCCCGTCGGAGCTCACCGGTGCCTCACGACGCTGCGCAGGAGCCGGCTGGGAGCGGATCCGTACAGGGCCGGCACCCAGCGCGCCAGAGGGTGCCTGCGGATCTTCAGCGTCACCACCTGGATGTTGAGCAGGTCTGCCAGCTGCACGAAGGACTTCTTGTCTGCAGCAGAGTGTCACGTGTCAGCCTGATCCCACGGCAAACAAACGGCGTCTGCTAAACCCAAATCCGAGCCCACGGGAGCGGCAGCGATCTGGACTCGGTATCTGTTCCCAGCAAAGCCCATCCCAGAGCGGTATCCACCACAACAGGCTGAACTTGGAATTCAAGCAGCTTCTCTGCCTCATTCCTGGGGAATTGCCTCGAGCCATGGGCCAACAACCACCACGGAACAATTCAGAAAGAGGAGACTGACCCATCTCTCCCGATATTCCCGCTCCAGAGGACTGTGTGGGGAGCCACATTGCTTGGAGGCATCTGATAACAAGGGAGGCTTTCCACATCCTCTGCTGAGGACAGGAGGTCCCACACACCATGGAGAGCTTGGCCTGATGTCAGATGGCCTCGAAGGGCCACCCACAGTGTGTGGGACTTGGGCTACAGCACAGGCAGCAAGAACAGCCTTTCAGGACTCCAGGAATCTGGAGGGAAACAGGAAGAAAATGGCCTCGAGGTGTCCAAGGAATGACTGGATGTGGCACTCAGTGCTCTGACCTTGCTGATAAGGTGGGAATCGGTCACTGGCTGGACTCAATCATGGAGGTCTTTTCCCACCTCAGTGATTCCGAGTCCCTCTGGGGCCATTACAGACCGAAAATCCCAATGCCAAACCCCTCCTAGCCCCCGGCTCCTCCCCAATCCCCACCGCTCACCTACAAACCCTTTCTGCTCGTCATCTGAGATGCGGAGCAGCAGCTCCCGGTGGGAATTGCTGGTGTCAGGAGCCACCAGCTTGACCAGCTGCTTCCACCGGGCTTCCCGAACCACGAACTGCTCTCCCTCCTCTTCCTTCAGGAGGTTGAAGGCCTCGATCATCTTGCGGCGCTTCATGTAGGCGAGTTTACGGATCTCGTTCTAGAGAGAGCGTCGGGAGTCAGGCAGCTCCAGGCACCTTTCCCCCTTTTTTTAACAAATAAACTCATTTTCACAGCACAGAGATGCAAGAAGAGATCCAGGGGAAGAACACTGGACACAAAGCACAGCACAGTTAGTGCGGGGGGGGTGAGAAATGGTGTTTAACAGGCAGCTGGGGGCTCTCCATGCAGAGCTCTGGAAGGATCAACAGATTGCTGGATGCTGGGACAGCACTGAAAAACCGGAAGGAAAGACAGAGGGTAGTGCCAGACAGGAAGGAGGTGACAAAGATCATGGGATCTGCATGGCCACAGAAGCAAAGAGGATGTGTCCACACATGCTTCCCATCCACGAATGAATCCTGCTGAGAGCAGGGGTGGAGATCCTCTTCCGCACACGACTGCACGCAGGAGAAGACCCAGCTTCCTCAGAAAGATCCAACCCCCTCACGGGAGCAGCCAGGAATTGCCAGCGTTCTCCCCCTTTGATCACAAGTCCCAAACTGCCCCTACCCGGTTTGGGTAGAACAAAAATTCTGATTTACTCAGACCTCGCGTTTCCGGTTCCTTTGCTCTAAGAGCACCTGCGAAGAGGCTGTGCAAAACCAGTTCCCCGCATGGAGACAGCCATGCTGAGCTAGGGCTAAGCCTCCAAGATAATGCAGAATGTGCTTCTTATCTGCTGGAAACACCACAGAATACGTGATTCAATGCCAGCAGCAGAACTCCCAGCAACCCCACGATACGAAAGGTGGGGGTCTGTGCTTGTCGTTGGCAGAACACCAAAGGCCAGAAGCTGCTCCCCCTTCTCAAAGCTTTCCAAGGGAAAGCCAGAGGTTCCTTGCAGAGAACAGCGGGAAGCCACTGGTCACAACCCCCCCAGGCATTACCTTCAGGTGTTTTTTGTAGTTGTTGTAGACCACGGCCAGGAAGAGAGACATGAAGATGTAAGTGTTGACGATGACGAAGGCGATGAAGAACAGGGCGTACCAGGAGCTGAAGTCAAATGCTGGCATCCTAGAGAAGGGGAGAAGGACTGCTGCTTGCTAGACTGACAAACAGGGAAAAGGAATCCACGAGAAAACAGACTCCCAGATGGATTTCCAAGAGCTGTTTTGGACAGCCAAATCAAACTTATGTGATAACACCCAAGCTAAAAACTGCATTAATTCAGCTGGAGAACACTTCTCTTGCGCCAGGTTTTCATCCTGGTTTGTCAGGCCCTGACTGAAAAGGTGCAGAAGATGAAATCTCTGCCAATGTGGCCAAATTTAAGAGCAGACATGAGGTGATGCCTCAGCCATATGATGGTTTCTAGCCTCAGACCCTTGCTGCACTCAGATCTGCTTTTCCACTTGCTCTAGGAGGATGAGCAGCATTTTATTTCTCTGTTTAAATTCCCAAGGTCCCTGCACCATCCCAGTCGTGCTCAAGATATTTCCAGCCCATCCCTCCCTGTCTTACTCTTGGCAGCACCTTCCCAGCACAAACCAAAATGGGAACCCAGAACAGATGGGGGTGGAAAGCCCAGCACCCGCAGAATTTTAACTCTGCTGTGCAAAGCAGAGGCTGCACAGAGAGCCCCGAGGACGCTGTGAGAGAAAGAGATCCGATCATCTACACGTGACATCCATACATGACATCCGGGCTGTTTGCTGTCGTCACCAGCACGTAGAGGTCAAACACAATCTCCAGGTAGTTCCTGAAGTAGGGCAAGCCTTCTGCTGTCTGGAGGTTCCTAGGAGGAAGAGGACAGCCTGGAGCTAATAACTGGGATCACACGTTCCACCACCGGAGCTGCCACCTATCAGCAGCGCTTGCATTCCCTAAGAATTGTTGGGAGTTGCCAGACTCCTTCCCGCCTGAAGTATCCCGGGAGCAAAGGAAGTATCCACACCTCTCTCCAAACAGCTTCAAGGCCATGAGGGAGAACATGAGGAGGCTGAACATGAAGAGCAGGAAGACGTAGGTGATCTCTGGCAGCGTGTTGCGGATGCTGCGGAAGGCCCTCCGGATCTGCCGGGGACAAGGGAAGTGTTCAGAGGCAAGGTGGCACCCCTTTTTCCCCTCACAATCCCATCTGGATCAAACCCCTAAACTGGGGTGCAAGAGCCCCAGGCCTTTCCTCCTTGCTCTCCAGGAGGAATCCTAGGAGGAAAGATCCCAGCTACATGTTGCAGTGAACTCGAGAGCCAAGGGACAGAGGGCCCCAGGGCACTGCTGAGATGTTCTTGCTGAACCAGTCAGGGACAGAAATCCATCACTCCAGGCCACAAAAAACAAGCTCTGAGACCAAATGTTGAACTGCTCCCTCCCCGAGGCCTCTACACCACAGTTTATTCATTTGTAAGTCAGGACCACACCAGTCTTGGGCAGCAGGACAAAGATCTCCCCACGATGAGAGGAATCAGAGTCCAAACCTGGACTATACATCTGAGAACAGCGTGACACTTGTTTACCCAGGAGACTTCCAGGAATCAGTAACCTGGTCCCTGACTCAGGGAGAAACACGGGGTTTTTTTCTGTGGTGCATTGTAAATCCACCCTTTTGTCCATCTCAAATTATTGCTTCAGGCCACTTCTGAAACAAACCTTCTCTCACAGGACCCTAAATTCTGCCATAAAACCCTTCTACTAAATCCCCTGGATCGTGGAAAGCAGCAGACTGTCCGAAAAAACAGCACCCTAGACATCCCACCCAGACCTTTTCCTCACCTGGCGGCTCTCTGCAAAGTTGATGAGGAAGATGGGCCTCACGATCCTCGACCATCGGATGCTCCTCACATTGTACAGCCTGAGGACCCCATATATGGCCAGGTCTGTCAGGGATAACTGGAGGAAAAAGAAGGAGAACTCCCAGAAGTAATGCTGGAACGTGGCTGGATAGTGAACAGTGTTTGTTGAGGCAGGAGAGGTGCACACATGACAGGTTTGTGAGAGCTGGTTGGTTTGGCCGTGGCTCATGTTATGTCAAGTCTGGGATCCCAGGAAAGAAACAGGAGGGAAAAAAACCCGCCTCCCCCGGGCCCAGCTCACCAGGATGGCCACCATGATGCAGATGTTCTTGGTGTCCTTCCAGAACACGTTGTGCAGGGTGACTTTGGCGAAGTGTGTCAGCCGGCCGAGGAACACCAGAAGGCACAACACCTCCAGCACTGAGGTGGCCTGCAGAGAGAGCAGAGCTCAGCCAGCACAACCAGGAGCAGCACTATTCCTTTTTGCACCATAAAAACCAGGCAGAGCAATAGTTGCAGGCTTCCTTTTGTGGAATTGCCTGCCACAGGCAGGTTAAAGCCAGCGAGTCTGGGTTTGCTTAGGATTCGAGGAGCGCATCTTTCACAATCACACTGGTGCAGGACAAATAAAAGGCTGCAGAAAAGTCTGGCCCAAAGTAAAACTTGGCTTATACTTTCACACATGACAACTGGACTTGAGTCCCAAAGAAGGCTGGAATTGCTCTCAGAGACCGAGAACAGCAAACATGGCTTTGTCCCCAGCCACACGGGCCATTGCTGATGGCCACGACGGCTCCTACAGTCCCTGGGCAGCTCCTGTGCCCCTTCTGTCCCCATTTCAAACAGATCAGAGAATTATAAAATCACAGAATCATTTGGGTTGGAGGGGACCTTAAAGCCCATCTTGTTCCACCCCCTGCCATGGGCAGGGACACCTTACACTAGCCCAGGTTGCTCCAAGCCCCGTCCCACCTGGCTCTGGACACTTCCAGGGATCCAGGGGCAGCCCCAGCTTCTCTGGGCACCCTGTGCCAGGGCCTCCCCACCCTCCCAGGGAAGGATTCCTTCCCAATATCCCGTCTAACCCTGCCCTCTGGCAGTGGGAAGCCATTCCCCCTTGTCCTGGCAATCCAGGCCCTTGGAAATAATCTCTCTCCATTTTTCCTGTTGGCCACTTCAGGTACTGGAAGGGGCAGTTAGGTCACTCCAAAGCTTCTCCAGGCTGAGCAATCCCAGTTCTCTCAGCCTTTCCTCACGGCAGAACTGCTCCATCCCTCTGATCAACTTGGTGGCCTCCTCTGGACTCATTCCAACTTTCCATGTCCTTCCCATGCTGGGGACCCAGGGCTGGATGCAGGGCTCCAGGTGGGCTCCCACCAGAGCAGAGCACCAAAGATACCCACAAAAACATCAGCACCCATTGTCTCTTGGCACCTCTGACAACCACTTTGAAGCAAGAAGCCCTTGCTGGCTCCAGCAGCTGCATTTGCTGCTCCTACACCACAAACTCACCAGGAAGGGGAGCGGATACACAGCAGGTTCCTCAAACAAGGCAAGGGACAGGTTGAGGAAGATGAAGAAGTAGGTGGCTGTTCGCATCATCCAGTGGTTATAGAGGTGATAAAGCCTGGAGCGAGAAGGCACAGGCACCATAAATAAACACTTCAGGGCACATTCCAGGGCATCACCAAACGCATCCTGGAAGAACAGCACTTGCTGTCCCAAACAAACATTTCTGCCAGCCAGGAATTTGGCAGTTTGTTTCCAAATCCGTCTCAGAACGGATGGATACTATACTGCCTTTCAGTGAAGGGCTAAAGAGAAGAGTCTTTATTACATAATACAATATTTATTATAGTAAACAAAACGTAACCATGCAGCCGCCTGGTTCTGCCACTCCAGCACCTTCCACACAGCTGAGGGCTGACCAAGCCTCCCAAACTCTTCATTCCCACAGAGGCTTGGAAGATTTCACTTTTTTGTTTTTCCTCCTCCAGCAAAACACAACTTTTTAATGTTATTCCCCATCTCCAACATACTGATGCGCTGAGCCCCGTTTTAAGCACTTCAGCTTAAGTCCAGTTTTTGGCACCCCACCCATCCACCTTTCTTAGCACCCCAGACTTTTTTTTGGCTGTTGCTCTTTGGCCACGGGCGTGGTTGGCTCTCCACAGGTGTGGTTGGGGCGGAGGGCGCATCTCTCCTTACCTGACGGCCTCCGGGGAGGTCCTAAAAGGAATATTCCTGTTGTACTGCGCATCGGAGACAAACGCTGCTGCCAGCAGGAGATCCTGGGGAAAACACAGGGGGAAAACACAAGGCAGGGTGTGAGGAGCTTCGGGGAAACTCTGCGGAGTTATTGAGGGGAGGGAGAAGGGGACGAGGCGGTACCTGCGCTGCCGCCTCGGCCATGGCGCGGGCGGACGCGGCGCCTCCCCGGCCCCTCCGCCTTTAACGGGGCCGGTCCCGCCCCCGCGGCGGCGGAAGCGGGAGGCGGTGCCGGGCTCGGGCTCGGGCTCGGGAGCGGGGCCGGGATGGTGCTGGAGGCGCTG
>VZTA01022789.1:1279475-1302657 GCA_013398855.1 Mohoua ochrocephala | reverse complement strand
CCGGCCCCTGACTGCCCCCGTCCCCTGTTGCAGGTGGAGGCTCTGCAGGCGGAGAGCGCGGCTGCAGCCCCCGGGCAGCGGGAGACCCTTTGGCTGAGGTGAGGGGGATCCCGACCCCTATCCCGAACCCCATCCCACCCCATCCCGAGCCCCATCCCTCGCTCCCACCGCCCGGGCCCTGCCCTCACCCTCCCCTCTCCTCTCGTACCCTCTATGCCTTTCGTACTGTTCGTTCCCTCTATGGCTTTCCTCTCTTCTCCTAATTGTACAGCTCTCTCCCTGCCCCTTTCACTCCTGTTTCCCAGACTGGCTCTTTCCCAGCCCTCTGGGGCTGAGGAAAGTCTGGAGAAGGGAAGACTGAGAGGGGATCTCAGCAATCCATATAAATATCTCCAAGGCGGGTGCCAAAGGGATGGTGCCAGGCTCTTTCCGGTGGTGCCCAGGAAGAGGACGAGGAGCAAAGGCCATAAACTAAAACACAGGATCCACCTCAAATGAGGGAGAACGGCAAAGAACTGTAACAGCTACCCAGGAAGGGTGTGGAGTCTCCCGCTCTGGAGACATCCCAAACCCACCTGGATGTATTCCCTTGTCACCTGCTCTGGGTGATCCTGCCTGGGCGGTGGGGTTGGACTGGATGATCTCCAGAGGTCCGTTCCAACCCCAGCTATTCTGGGATTCTGACAAATGCTGCTGTTTGGGCTTGGAATTCTCAATCTGCAGGGACACGCAGCACCTAAAATAACACCTTTCAGTCATGAGGTGTGGTTTGGGTCAGAATTTTAAGAGAATACCATCTGCCTGTCTTGCTTTCGATGCAGATGTACGCAGCTGAAGAAATTGGTGGAGGAGAACACAAACGCCCTCCGTGCTTTGAAAAAAGTAAGTATGGAGATTAATTTGTGGTTTTCTCCAAAATTCACCACAGAGAGCATTTAAAGAACACCAATCTTCCATTTTAAATGCCTCGGGACAAGAGCAATGCCCAGCACTGCACAGTCCCTGCTTGTCATCTCCCCAATTTATACTTTTTACATCCATTTATATAATTTAAAAACTCATTTTAATGCTTTATTTTGTCCAAGTCCTGCACTTAAAATATTTGATGTTTTTCAACCCAATGCGTTCTCTGGAAGCAGAGAATGCAATTTGAAACTTGACACAGAATTTCACCTTGGCAGAGTGAAAGGGTAGGAAAATTGTCACTAAAGAGGGAGTGACAGCAGCCCAGGAAGGGGAAAACTTGTAAGGCGTGTCTGGAAAACTAAATTTACGGGGGAACTTTTGATTCTTTGAGCAATTTATTGGGGAACTTTGATTCTTTGGGGCATTTGTTGGGTTCTCTGTCAGGCTGACGAGCCCGCGCCGGTGGGAAATTACAGCCAGAGGAAGGAAGAGGAAGAAAAGCTGTTGCTAAAACTCTCCCAGCAGCTGCAGAAACTCCTCCTTGTCTTGGATCAGGATAACGTGACAAAGAATTATCCAGGGTGAGTAGGTTAAACACACAAATGCAACCTGGTTTTTTAAAGGATGGCTGGAATGGACCTTGAAAAATCATTATCTCACCTCCTTTATTAGCTGAAAAATAACAGAAGGATAAAAAAAGAAGTGCTCACGAGAGGAGTCATTTATGACTTGCTGGGATTTTCTCAGGGTGCTGGATAATGGCTGGAATATAAGGTTTGGAGGAGTTTCTTCAGGACAGAGAGTAAAACACAGGAATGAAAATGCTGTGTCTGGATAAAGTCCTTGCAGAGGCTTGACAGCATTTCAAAAAGCTTGGTGGAAGTGATAATAAAAGAAGTTTGATTTGTTTTGGGTAGGGATGAGGAACACCAGAAAAGTCCTCATGCAGAAGATGGAAATGAAGAAGAGGAGGAGAGTGAAGATGAAGAAAGTGAGGAGGAAGACACTGAAGATGAGGAGAAGTTGTTGGATGATCCAAACGTTAGAGAATGTGTTGCTGTTGGAAACTTTGATGCCCAGCAGGAAGGGGATCTCACATTTGTGGTAACTATCCCTCTGCAAAGGGTTTTTACTGTGGATCACTCTGAATTAGGCAGGAACGATAATGAAATCCTGTGCTTTTGGGATTTAGCCAGTTGTGGGATTTGGGGAGAAATTGGAGTTAGGTCCTTTTTAATTTAAATATTTAGGGTGTTTTTTTTTGTCTCTGTCTCTCCCTCCAATGCCAAAGAAAGGTGAAATCCTGCTCATACACGACAAGAAGGCGGATGGCTGGTGGGTGGCTGAAAATTCCAAGGGGGAGAGAGGCCTCGTTCCCAGGACCTACCTTGCGGTTGGTGTGCTGCAACCTCTGTCCTAATCTCACCTCTGCTCTTTTATATACATTAACAATCGTGTATCTGCGTAAAATGGGTCACAATGCAGTGTGTTGTTCGGAAATAATGCCAGTTATTTGGAAAGAACTCCATGTTTTTATCCATGGGGATGGAGATACCCAGCAAAAGCAGCATTTCTGTGCCTTGTGAAGTTGTGGCAAAGAAGTTTCTTGAATGTAAAAGTCGGAATCTTTGTCACTAAAGGTCAATTCTGAAGACTCCAAGCTGCTTGGATTAATTTGGGCTTTTAATAATTTATCTGAGATGGGAGTCCATGTAAATGTGGGACAGTTTTCTGCATCACGGACAGAAAATCTTCTATTATAAACTCATTTAACTTATTCTAAACTTACATTAACGTGGGCTGTGGTTGGAGAAGGCACTTTTAAGCACAGAACTGGGAAGAAATCAAGCCCTTTGCCATTTTAAATCTGAATTCCAGGTTCCTAAGGAAGAGGAAGAAAGCCAGGAGGAGTCAGAAGAACACATAGAAGTGGTGGATGAAACAGCAGATGGAACTGAAATTAAAAAAAGGTAAATGGAGTGTCTCAGGTATGGTGATGAAGCCGCTGCTATTTGAAAACAGACCAATATTTAGTGGTTAAACTTTTGTTCACGTGAGGATTTATTATAAATCCATCTGTTTTTCTTCCAGAACAGATTCCCACTGGAGTGCTGTCCGAGCCATCACAGAGGTAGGTGTGCTCTTACAGAGCAGCTTCACCTGCCATAATCATCATTATTTTGTAGACAGGCTGTGCCTTTTCCCAAACACTGTGTCTCATACCACAGACCATTGTTCTTAGTTAACATCTGTGTTTTGGGAGTTTTTGGTAGCAAGAAATGCCACAGAAATGCCACCTCAGAGGAGGTGACTGAGATCCCACGTTTCTATTTCTAAACAGAGCTGTAAATTAGGATGAAATTTGCTGTTAAGTAGAAGGAACAGTAGTAGCCTTTTTTCTTTGTTTTTACTAGAATGACACCGTGGAGGTCCTGACCAGCACAGGGGCAGTTCCTGCAGGGTTCCGCCCGTCCATGCTTTTCCAGCTCTTGGAGGAAGGTAGGGATTTCTCCTGGCAGGATTCTCAGGTGTCTGTGGTGGCTTTCTCACCCTGATCACCAGCCTGTTAGAGTAAAATCAGTATTGCTTAATTTTAATTGGGTATTTGGATATATTTGACCCATCAAATAATGTATAAAAGAATTTTTTTCCCTTAAATTTCAATTTATCTGTGTGAAATCTTGACAAATTTCCTCACAATTTTAAAGATTTTCCTCTTTGGAAGATCCTTTCTGTTAACAGTGCAGGAAATGATGATTTTTTTTTCAGTTTTAATCTTCCCTTTTTCTCAAAGGTCTTTTGGAGTCTCTTCACCAGATATATTAAGATATCTCATGTTTTGTTAGTCTTTCTGTTTAAAGCTGTTTCATCTCTTTTTTAAAAATTTAATTATTGTGTTTTTGGGATGAAATAGTTCAGAACACTTACAAATAGTAAACAGTGCTCATGGGAGATTATTCCATAGTTCTATTTAGTCAAATATTCAACTGGACCTGAATTTTGGATGTTGTCCATTTTGGGGCAATAAAGATCATTTTAAAAATGAAGCGTTTTTAAGTTTAGTCTTGTTGTAGGTGAAGAGTTTCGAGCGAGTTATTATTTGCAGCCTGAGCTGACTCCATCCCATCTGGCTTTCAAAGACTTGGTGTGGAACTCTGAGAGGAATACTGTGAGTATTGCTGCTGAGGCGGCTCTGATGGCTTTGGGAAGTGCCAGGATCTCTGGATGGGAATTGCTGGCAGGAATTCACGTTGATGGGTGAATATTGCTGGGAAACACATGGCAGATTTCCACGTCCATCCAGACTCCTTAGCCAGTAATGTTACCACATCCTACTCTCCAAAAATCAGCCCAAATTGTCACCTTGTGTTTCTTTTAAGAGTCACCGAAGTTTGAGGGTTGCTTCCCTATCTGGGGTGAAGCAGTGGGTGACTTGTGTGAAGTTTTAAACTGATGGACACAGACTTAATTTGCCTTCTTGCCGTTTGGCTAAAAATTATGTCTTAATTTGCACCATTTCTGGAATATTTCTTCTGCTGGGACCTTCTGCCTGTCCCACTAAAACATCCTTGGGGCAGAGCTAAAGGCTGGTGAAGAAATCCTGCTGCTACCACGGCACAGGGGCCGTGGTTGGGAGAATCACCTCAGTCCATAAACACGAAATGAGACCACGTGCAGAGGGCCCTGTAGGTTTAATCCTCCTCCTGCTGTATTTCAGATCCATCCTAGACCCACCAGAGTGTCCCTGATTGTCACTTTATGCAGCTGCAAGATGATCCCTCCCCCTGGAACCGGCGTGCAGGTCCTCAGCCGGCACGTCCGGCTCTGCCTCTTCGACGGCAGCCGGGTAAGGAACGTGTCTGCTTCCCAAAAAAGGACTGGAGGAGGTTTGGAACTTCCAGGATCCTTCAGGTTCTGGTTCCTCTGGTAGGCAGCTCCTCCAGCTGTCTCCCTCAGAGAGAGACACACACAGAGCCTGCCTCCCAAACTGCTTAATTTATGTTTGGATGAGTCTGGTTTGAGCCCACTCACCCAGAAAAATAGAATTTAATGATAAAACAGGCCAGACTGCATTGATGGGCATCGGGCATGGCCAGGCAAGCACACTCAGCCCTGCTTCCCACCCTTGGTACTCCACAAAGCCCTTGATCCCTCCCTTTTTCTGCCTTTGGTTTCTCCCCCTCTGCTCTCCTCCCGCGGTAAGCCAGGTGCAGCCCCAGGATGCCCCTGAGCAGTGTGAGGTGAGCCAGGGAGCTGCTCCTGACTCAGGGTGACAGTCACACCCGGCCCCTGGGGCTCAGGGCTGTGCTGGGTGGCCCTGGGAGGGGCTGGGGCGGGAGCTCCATTGCTCTGAGTCCCTAATTTCGGGTCCCCCACCTGCCATTGTGCCTCCTGGCTCCTTTGTGTTCCTGGAGATGAGTGTTTCCCGAGCTGATCTGTCTCCTGGGATGGGCCTGGGAGCAGCTGGGTCAAGGTCAGATTCCTCCACGTGCCCTCGATCCTCTGCTCCTTTGTGTGTGTGCAGAGCAGCTTTTTATAAAAACATAACTTTGATTATCCAGCAGTTTTCTTCCAGGTGTCTTTGTTGTGTGCAGTGTTGGATCCATCTGGGAGAACCCTACATTCTCTGAAAGGAGAGAGGCTTCCCAGAAAAGTTTGCCTTAGCTTTTTTCCCCACTCTAGGTGCTGAGTAACATTCACACAGTGAGAGCTACGTGGCTGCCTAAAAGTCCTCAAACTTGGACCTTTTCTCCCAGGGTAGGTGTCACAGCCACTGGCTGTTTACAGCTTCTTCCTTCACTGAAGTGTCACTGAAGTGTTCCTTGGTGGCACAGCTGTGCTCCGTGGAAGGACAATAAGGGGAGCAAGGTTTTGACTGGAATTGGTTCTCTCCTCATTTTTATATGCAGTGGGATTGGGTCTGAGATCTTGTGTGAATGAGGGATGTGCTTAATGACCTTCAAAAATAAAGATTTTTTTTTTTTTTAAGGTACATTAACTTCTTTTTTTTTTTTTCCCCTCCCTCTCTCTGTATCAGGTGATGGGCATCTTACCCAGCCTGCTTGATGGTGATTGTTTTGTCAGGTCCAACTCCCTGTCTTCAGACATTGGGATATTGTTTGAGCTTGGCATCACGTACAAGAGCAATGTGAGTGTGGGAAGGTGCACTGGAAATCGCTCCAAGTGCAGGTTTATAAAGGGAGCCAGCTGTCCCTAGGCAGAGAATAGGACTAGAGAATATCCCTCATTAGAGAACAGGATTAGAGAATAGGATTACCTGGAAGGACCTACAAGAAAGATGGTGAGAGACTTTTCACAAGGTCATGTAGTGACAGGAGAAGGGGGAATGGCTTCCCACAGCCAGAGCGCAGAGATAGATGGGATATTGGGAAGGAATTCTTCCCCGTGAGGGTGGAGAGGCCCTGGCACAGGGTGCCCAGAGCAGCTGGGGCTGCCCCTGGATCCCTGGAAGTGTCCAAAGCCAGGCTGGACAGGGCTTGGAGCAACCTGGGATAGTGCAAGGTGTCCCTGCCCGTGGCAGGGGGTGGAACGAGATGATCCTTAAAATCCCTTCCAACCCAAACCATTCTGGGTTTCTCTGATGGGAGAAGATCCCTAATTGGGGAATAAAAGTCCCTCTGACTCGTGGATGTGAGTGTCCCTGTACCAACACTGAAATAACTTGTGCCAAAAAAATCCCATGTCATGGGATCACGATGGGCCAGTTCTCTCTTCACTCCTGCAGTTTTCCATCTCTGTGGTTTATTTCAGACTAATGTCCTGTGCAGTTTGAAAACTCAAGTTTTAACTGTTTCAGCAGTATGGACAGTGGTTTCCAGCTCCAGTTTACACAGATAGAGCCTGTCCATCTGAGATATGCTGCTGGAAAGCACAACAGGTAGTAAGACAATAGAGGGTGAAGCCAGAAAAACTACCCTCAGAGAAGGCAGATTGTGATTTTTAAACACACCAGGGCGAAAGAGGAAAAGGGAGATAACTACAACGACTTTGATGTGGTTCTTGTCATTAATTGTGGTTCAGTCACTCACTCTGGGTCAGCTGCTCAAATAATTTACATTTCTCTTTCTTTCTAGTCAACAGGTGAAAGAGGAGAGCTGAGCTGTGGCTGGGCCTTTCTGAAGCTTTTCACTTCCAGTGGGATTCCTGTTCCTTCCAAGTGAGTTTGTTGTGTTTTCCTGCTCTCCCTGTACTTACACATAGATGTACATACATCTGTTTTAGACTAAGAGTAAAACTCATCTTTCATACTTACACACTGCTGGGGCAGGGGGCATCCAGACCAGTCCTTTGGGATTCTGGCTCTCCTTTGCTGCATTATCCCTCTCCCATGTGCAAACTGGGAGACTGGTTCCCAAGACCTGGAGTCAGGTAGGAGTTGTTGTGAGTGAATCTCTCCCTGCTCTTGGAGTGTGAATTATATCTTGCAGCTGAATTATGATTAGTGAATCCAGTGATCTGAAAGAATAATAAAATGTACATATTTCTGTATTATTAAATGTAGGAAAACTTTCTGTTCATTGACAGAAATAATTAATTGTAGCTCAGACTTGCAAGACTTGGTTTTTACCTAATATTGGTAGACATATATGTATTGTTTATATGTATTCTAAATTTATCTGGGTTACAGGGCAAAAAAAAATACCCACAGGACACCTCTACTGTTCTAAAAGTCTCTAAATTTCTTCTAAATCTCATTTTTTATTATTGTTCTACTATTTCATTAAGTAAGCACGGTATTACAGATTAAACTTCATGCTTGCTTCAGCAGTGACTTATTCTTGACAGAACTGGGGTTATATTATCCTTTAATAAATTTTAAATATGGAAGATTTGAAATGTTGAAGTGATGATTCCTCAAAATCATTTTAGTGAAACGATTGCTAAATTCCATACAGGAAAAATATTTGGGCTGTGGAAAAGAAGCAGTGTTGTTAATGGCTTTTAGAATAATTAACTTCCCAGTATAATTAAATTCCAAAAATAGTTAAATTCCCAATATCATACAGGCTTCAAATTTGTCTTTATTGACAGGATGTACGAGCTGGCCCTGAGTGGTGGAACTCCCTATGAGAGAGGAATTGAGGTTGACCCATCAATATCAAGGAGAGGTGTGGTTTCTTTTCAATATAATTCAAATAAAACAATGTAATTAATGCTGCACCTCTTTTACAACAGTCCCCACAGCCTGGTTTGGGTTTGTGTGCTCTATTTTTGCAAGTATTTCACCATTTCTTAACCTGCACTTGCCTTGGCTGTGGGATACTGGATGGTGCCAGGCTGACTAAACTCAAAAGAGTTCTCAAGCCACTGAAATGCCCATTTTTGTAATATAATTATGAATGTTGTTTCAAACGGACTGTTTGAATCTGGGGTGTTTATTCCTGCAGCAGGCTCTGGGGTTTTTCAGCAGTTCATGAGCCTCAGGAAACAGCCTGTGCTTCTGGTGAAAGTGAAGTCACCGAGCGTGCACTCAAAAGACATCCTGAAGTGAGTCCTTGTGCTTCCATAAAATGAAAAAGCATTCCAGATAGCCTAGAGAAATCTGCAGTGTTTGCAATAAACATCTCAACTGCCGTCCTTTATTTTTCCCTGACAGTTTTCTCCCTGAAACATTAGTTGGGAGCATGTGCTACATCCATCTCCTGGTGTTTTATCGGCAAATCCTTGGAGATGCCCTCCTGAAGGACAGGATGAGCATGCAGAGCACAGGTGAGCCCTGGAGGAAGATCAGGTTCATCCAGGGAACGACTCTCTCCAGAGTCTCCCTTTGGCAAGAGATGTTTTTGTCACTCAGGCTAAGTCATCCACTTTATTTTTATTTTTTAATTATTATTTACTCACTGACAGTAGGGAGAGACAGAAGTTGGAGAGTTCTGGTTTTAGAGCTCTGATTTTGCAACTCCGTGTCTTATCCAACAGAACTGATGATAGTTTATAGCCTTCTCCATTTTAAAGCCAATTTGAAACATGGAAAAATCACATTTCTTAACTGTGCTACGTGTGAATTTATAGAGGTGAGAAGTGCCACGTTTACCTGATTTGATCTTCATAATTTAGGACAGTAGATCAGGCTGACAACCTCTCCTGGAGTTAAACTGCATCCCTTTGGATTCAGACTTCATTTGAAGTGACTTTCATTTGAAAGGCTTTATCCCAGAAGTTGTTCTGGTAGCTGTGCAACTAAAGGAGGTTTCTATTATTTCAAAACCCACCATCCCTTTAGGAATAGGCAACTGAAAATGTCTGTTCTACTTCCCAGAAGTCATCGGTCCTGGCTCACTTCCCTGAAATATTTTGGCATTAGTAAATGCTTTGTGTTTACTAAACTTCCCATCAGCTTCAAGGTGAAGAAACAAGTGTACATTCAATATTTGAAATCACGAGATAAAGAAAACGCTTCAGCCAAAATCCTGCTCTCTGTCGCTTGGAATCTTATCCACAGTCTCATTTAATTAAAATAATGACAGGAGCAGAGTGATTTCTCATGGAAGTGACCCCAAAAGCACCAGGACACCTGTGCAGTGGGTGGGATGTGTGCCCCACTGGGTAAATCCACCGTGCACTTGGTCCCTGGTTCTCCTAAAATGCCACACCAGACACGCCAGGCTGAGGCAGAACCCGAGTGTGTTTATCCATAACATCCAAACCAAGCAGCAGCTGTGTATAAAAAAGACAGGTGCAGAAATGACAGAAGTGAGGGAAAACACCTCTGGCAGGTAAATCGGGAAGGGCTCCTGCTTGCTGGCATTCCCAATAAACCAGCACTGGGGTTTGTGTGTCTCCTCTCCTAGTTTAACTGTCTCTCAGCCACTGAGGATTGGCTGCAGTCAGAGGACAGTTTTTAGGGAGTTCTCCTGCCTTCCCTGCTCTGGAGAACTGTTACAGTTCATTTTCCCTTTGGAATAATCTGACGGGAGGGGATGTGCTGAATACCTGGATGTGCCAATACTTTGAAAAGCATCCTGATTCTTCCTTAGCCTTGAATGTGTCTGTTTTCTGTTTCAGACTTAATCTGTAATCCTGTTTTAGCAACTTTCCCTCGGCTCCTGGATCAGCCAGACCTGATGGATGCGCTTCGGGTATGTTACCTTGTCAGGATTTCCAGGCAAAATTTGAGCTTTTTTTTGGTCCTATGAAAAGATAAAAGTTCTCCACAGCCTTGGTCTGATTTTCCATTTCATTTTAGAGTGCCTGGGCAGACAAAGAAAGAACATTGAAGAGAACTGAGAAGGTAACAAACGACAAGTTTTTCTTTCCATATATTCAGGGTAATTCCAACTAGCTGCTCCTTGCCACTGTTACTGCTGCTTAGCTTTTCCTCTCACTGTACATTTATTTAGAAAATAGAGATATGTAAATGCAGTTCTTAACGTTTCTCACCCAGACTTATAACAGTAAAGCAGGAGCAGGAGGAAAATTAAATTGACTTGTAACTTTTTATTTCAGTGTTGTTAGGGGGGAACCTGTTACAGGTTGGTACCCAGACCATGATGTGCTTCCAGTACTTGGCTGGTAAAAGCCTTCCATGGATACAAAAGGGGCTGTGTATGCCCACAAAACCATCTTCCCTACTCCAAACTCTGAGCTCCAGTCCTCCCACAATCTGCCTGGGAAAAGGCCCCCAAATTCCTCAGATCTCCCTATCCCAGACAGTTGTAATCCCACATTTTGGCGTGTAGAACTGACCTGGTTGTCCCCAGGCTCACGCACACCTTGTCCTACCCACTGGACAGAGAGCAGCTGCAGGGAACTGAATGAGAAAGCCATTGGCCCTCAGTCCTGGATTTCCTGGGAGCAGCAGTGGGATATTTCATTCCCTGTGCTCACTCCTGAGTCGATGCACAAGGATGGCTCCCCGTTCACGCGAAACAAGCACCCGCTGAGTCAGAGCGGCT
The DNA here is from genome assembly GCA_013398855.1 of Mohoua ochrocephala. NCBI lineage: Eukaryota > Metazoa > Chordata > Aves > Passeriformes > Acanthizidae > Mohoua > Mohoua ochrocephala. The sequence goes on along the minus strand of VZTA01022789.1, from coordinate 1,291,834 downwards.
TTTTCAGGGCCATTCACCCAAAAGGAAAGCAGATCTGCTCACGGAATTGGCAACTCCCCGGGATCCCAGAACCATCCAGTTCTACCTGACTGGCATGTGCCACTCCCACAGGAGGATTGCTGCCTGCTGAAGGCTCACCCCTCGTGTGGTTCCGTGAGGCCAAGCCGTGAAAGGCTCCCTGCCAGGCACAGCGCTCCCGGGGCTGGGACACTCCGGACTTGGATCTTTTCCATGTGTTTGATAATTGACCAGGCTGATCCTGAGTGTCTGGGTTTTCCAAACCGATCTGTACAGGGGAGCACACAGTTCACACCATGCACAAAGAGTGGGACAACAGTGCCCAGGGGCAGGCTCACCTCCTGCTCCAAGGAGTGGGGTCGGAGCCACTCTCCACCAGGGAGAGCAGGGAAATGAGAGGAGCTTGGGCTTCCAGGGCGGAGAGGATGTGACACTGCTTTTAAGAAGAAATACAAATACCCCACGAGCAAAGGGCTCTCGGTGCCTGTGGTTTGTGGGATGGCTGGCAGAGTTCAGGGCAGGTTTGTCGATATGCTGGAGGCTTATCCAAGGGAACAGATGTGTGTTTAGGAAGGTCAAATCTCTTCCCGTTGTTTTCCTGGGAGCACTTGGGAGTGAGTTGTTTGGGATTTTTCCCCTGTGTACAATACTTTGGAGAAGTGCTTGGCAACACCACGTGTTTGCACTGAAGTATTTTCAAACACTCTTCTCTGCAGAGAGATCAAGAATTCCTGAAGTCCGCGTTTGTCCTGGTGTACCACGACTCCGTGTTCCCTCTGCTCCACACCACGTTCCTCCCCAGCTACAAATGGGCTGAGGAAGAGGTGGAATTGTCTCGCTGGAAGGTGATCCACGACTTCCTGAAAAGGAGCCGGGAGAAGGATGGCGCGCTGGAGTACCTGCTGTCGTCAGAAAACACCCACAGAGCCTTTGACATCTCAGAGCTGGCCTATGATTTCTTAGGAGAAGTGAGGGAAAACAATCCAGGAGAATGAGCAATCCAGGCTCTCTAAGGACGTGGTAACAATAAAATTAAATTCTCACCAAAGAGATTGTGAGGATCTGAATTGTAATGGATATTTTAGCACAATTAAGATTTTGAGAGAGACTAAAATTATTTTACCGGTTTATCTACTGGAAATTGTGTTTTAAATTTTTAACTTTGCAGCGTTAGACAAGGCTCTGGTTGCCTGTTACTACCTGTTGTAGCCATGTCAGGTGTCATATTTTGCCGAAGCCGAGGTAGCCCTTTTCTCCTCTCGTGCAGCTTCCAATTAATTTCCAGTGTTGTTTGAATCGGGGTGAACAAAAGGCTCTTTGTCCCAGTCCCCCAGCAGAGTGGGAGCAGGGAAGGGAAAGAGCAGCGATCTTTAAGAATGCTGCTGAGCAAGGGCAGCCAGCTTAGGGGAAGAATCCTCTCTCGCCCAACCAGTGACCTGCAGGTTGCTCCGTTTTTAGACTGTTTGCCTGTTCTTCTCCCCCACTCAGGAGAAGGCTGGGCTACTCCCAGGAATGTGCCTGAGCCAACACAAATAACAGCTGGTGGGAATCCTGGGAATGCTGCAGTTCCCCGGGATGATTTCCTCTGTGCTGACCCCTGAGCACCTTGTAACCACAGGCTCTGTGTGCTGCCCACTCCCAGGGGGAAGCGATTCATCCACCTTGTCTTTAGTGCTGGAGCATCTGGGTGCTTCCTGCAGGGCGATGGGGACACTGCCACCAAGTCACACGTGGATTTAAGCCCAGGCCAGGCACGGTTTTGTCTAGTGGGATTTAAAAGGAGATCTTTGAAAGCCTCCACTGCCTGGAGCCCAAAACCAGCTCCCACTGGAGTATCTGTAAACTAGAGCCCGCAGAAATACCACAGGACACTTCCCCCAGCCTAGGAAGGGCTCAGACAAGAGACACTGACTCGATCTTTGCTCTGTGTTGCGTAAGAGCTTGGCATAGGCGCCGAGGTCCTGGGGCATCACCTGTCTCGCCTAGCAGAGCTGGGATATCTCCCTGGGACAGTGTCCTCCTCCTGCCTGAGTTAATGGGGTCATTCTGTCCTCTCTGGGCCACCAGGCAGAAATGCCACCCCCAGCCTTTCATCCCACCCCTTATCTGGGAGTTCTAGGACAAGGCGGAGTGCGCTGGATGAGACAGCAAGTGCTTCCCAAATCCAAAATGCATTTGCCAGGAGGCAGAAATTCCTGTAGCTCTCCTTCAAACCTTACTGGGCACTTGGGAGCACATTGCCAAACCCTCCTGGTGTGTTTGTAAAAATTGCCTGCTAGTTTCTGAAGGTTGGATGTGCCTGGAGGGTGTGGAAGGGTCTGACGTGACCACGGAGCAGAAACCTGAACAGAAAGGGGAGGAGGCAACAACAGTGGAAGCAAAAATATTTCAGGCTTGGAAGCGTGCCAAGGACAATTGTTTGCAGGAGACACTTCTGTCCCGGCGAGGTGTAGGAAGTTTTTTCCTTTCCCCTGTGGTTAATGACCTTGCACTGGTGCGTGGTGGGGCCGGGGTCCCGCTCTGCCCCATCCCGGCTGGCGGTGGGATGCACAAAGCCGCCGCAGTGTCCGGCGGTGCCGGGGCTCGTCGGGCCGGGGCAGCGGCGCGGTGCCAGCCCGGGCCGGTTCCTGTGCTTACGTCCCGCGGGCGTGTCCCTTAAATCCCGCACGGGAGCGGCGCGGGGCAGGCGAGCGCCAGCGGAGCCGAGCGGAGCGGTGTCAGCGGAGGAGAGATGGCCTCGGTGGGTCCCTCTGCAGCCTCCACGCAGCCCGCCCTGCCCTCGGGACCCGCCGTCTTCAAAACCATCCCCTACGCCTTCATCCTGCCGGAGATTGTGAGTATGCCTGGCTCCGCTGCCTCACGGCACCCGCGCCCGGCTAAAATCCCCCCAAACCATCCTGAAGGCACCATTAATGGGAAGTGACATCTTGTCTTTGAGCTTGTGCTGAACGCACAAAGTATTCCTGATGGGGATTTTAGGAACAGCTTGAGGACATGCTGGTACACCAGCTCCATCAGCGCCTGTGTGAGGGTCACTGGCTGCCGTGGGGTTGGGAGAGGCTGAAGAGCTGCTGGCTCGTCCAGGGCAGAAGCAGCTCTTGGTATCACGTAGAAATGGCTTGAAAAGCAAGGGAATTTTGCTCTCTGTATCAAGCCTTTCCTGCAGTTGAAGACAGTTGGGCGTCTTTTAACGTGTGACATTCCAAGATTCTTTCAATTGCTTCTGGGTCCAGAGGGCATCTAGTGGGACTGGCCAAGATAGCAGCTGCTGTACTTTGCCATGGTGCACGGGGCTGGCAACCCACACACCCAGTGCTCCGCAGGCACAATCCCTGCCCATGCTGGCGGGCTCAGCACCCCGCTGCAACTCCAGGGGTTTCACCCGCCGCAGCAGGGATGGCACAGGGCGGCACAGGCTCATCCCGATAGCCCCATGTGCTGTTTGTGCTCAGTAACCACTTTGGGTGGATCCAGAGCGAGCCGACTCATTCCAGGCTGGTGCGTGGAGCTGAGAGGAGACTTCCTTGTGCCGTGATTCCAAGCCCCGGAGATTAACGAGCGGGCAGGGCTGGTTGAGGCAGACGCTCACTTTTCCCAGATAAAAGCACATTTTCTGGCTTCTCCATCAAATCCCTCGGGGTGAGACATTTCCTTGTGTGGAAGGCAGCAGCAAACCCTTCCCTTTTGTGTGAACACTCATTTCCCATGAGCGTTCAGGGAAACCGGTGCCAGCTTGCTTGTTGTCGCGCCGGGATGCTCTGGGAAGGATGCAGGGGTTCCACTGGCTGCTGCGGCTGGCCCAGGAGGGAGATGAGGAGGGAATTAGGGAGGAAAAGAACTTTTCCTCATCCCACGCTCATCAGAGGCGCCTGTTTGTCCCTGGCAGCTCTGCGGGACCTGGGTGTGGATCCTCGTCGCTGCTACCTCCGTCTCCTTGCCACTGCTGCAGGGATGGGTGATGTACGTGTCCCTCACCTCCTGCCTCATCTCCCTGCTGCTCCTCTTAAGCTACCTCCTCGGCTTCCACAGGAACAGCGAGAACTGGAAAGTGCTGGTAAGGACGGGAAGGAACACGGGCAGATGTTGGCAGCAGTGGTGTGGGCATGGGACCACTCCATGGTGACCCACCAGCCCTTTCCTCCTTTTGCCTCGACTGGAAAGTCCAGGGGAGCTCTGCTGTGAAACCACTGCCTGGGAGGGTTCAGTCCCAGCCCTATCCAGGCACGTGTCCCCCTTTGGGGCACTCACAGCTGCCTTGTTTTGCAGGACAGTTTGTACCACGGCGCCACAGCCATTCTGTACATGAGCGCCGCTGTCCTGCAGGCCAACGCGACCATCAACTCTGAGTTCGGCACCAACGGGCCGCTCAACTACCAACTCAACAGCGCCGCATCGGTGAGTCCAGAGCACCCTGCCAGGCTGCAGAACACACAATTCCCCCGGGGAGAGGCAACGGCACGTGCTAAAGCCACAGCAGAGCCACCCCAAGCCCCATGGTGTCACATTGGGCAGAGCTTCAGCTCCTCGCCTCTGTGGGTCGTGCAGCCAGCGTCGGCTTCTCAGGGTGCACCAGTGCACGGACAGCCTGGCGTGGCTGGATCCTAGGAAAAGCTGAGGTTTTGCCTCTCCTTTGAGGCTGGAGAGAGCTCTAGGCTGGGAGGTTTCCCCAGGCTGAGAGCACTGGGAGGAGATGGGGTATGACTCTGCCAGCTGACCCTTCCTCTTCTTCCTCTCGTGCAGTTCTTCGCCTTCCTCACGACCTTCCTGTACATCCTCCACGCCTTCAGCATCTACTACCAGTGATCCTGGCAGCACCTTCCTGGCAGCACCGGATTCACCTCTGCAGGACGAGGGCTCTGCCAGCGTGAGGGACCCTGCTGTCTTCCCAAGGTGTCCCTGCCCCAGCCCTGTCACCAGGCCTCAGGAACAGCAGGTCCTTTTGCACTTCATCACAGGAGGGATTTGCTGGCACACGTTGGTGTGCCTGTGGGACGTTTCCTGCCTACGCCAGGGGAGGGACTGGGTGCAGGCCCCAAGCCTCCAACTCCGACATTCCGCCAAATATTGACAACCAAGGGAAGGGAAAAAAAAAACACCCCACTGTTCCTTCAGCAAACAATCTCCTTTCTTATGTTATTTGCCTTTCTCTGGTTCAGCTCTATCCCTCCCCAACACAAATTCATAACAATGATACAAGATTGTGTTCCTTGACTTTCAGTTGGTTTCATTTGGTAAATGCTGTATTTGGAATAAAGTGTCAACTGACAGATTTTGACTACTCTGTAAGCTGTGTTCACTGAACAAGCTCATTTTACTCCCCAAGAGTTAGAAAGGAAACAGACAATGTTCGCTTAGAAAGCTACAACAGATTTCAAACAAGTAAATCATAGAACTCATAAGAAATTTCTAGATGTAGTATAAAACTACAGCGTGAAGAGAATGATTACAACGGATATTTACAGCAGTTCTCCTCCCGTGTCTCCTGATTCCCACTACAAAACCTGGCAGCTGCGGAGTCCAGGCATCGCCGTCACCGAGCACTGGTGTTACTGGCGTCCCCCTCCTCCATATCCTCAGCCTCGGAGTGACTGGAAGGAGCTCCCTCCTCTCCCTGCTCCAGGGAATCCTCCCGGTCCGGGACAGAGTTGGCTCGCAGCACATCCAGGTAGAGCAGGTAGTCCTGGAGGCAGGCTGGCAGCGGCAGCTCCCGGATCACGCGCTCCGAGCGCAGGCGCTCGCTCCCCAGCAGGGACCGGATCTCCAGGCGGCACAGGTGGGACAGGGAAGGAAGGAAGGCTGGAAAAAGAAACTCCAAGTCAAACACAGAGCAGCTCTCACAACACAAATATATTTACTAATAAAAACGGAAATAAAGAGGGAACCTAAATTTTAATTTCCACAAATAACCCCCTTTTTTTAACTCCAAAAACATCCTCACTAGCTTCAAACATTCCAAAGGAAGTATTATTAAATGACATTATCACTTGGACAACTTAAAAATTATTACAGACCCTTTTAAGGAAGAAGTTTCTTTGAAAGGAATCATTAACAAAGACACCTAAGCGCAGGTTTTCAGTCATAACACACGACCTGCTTTTCTGAAGGCTGAACTATGAAAAATTCCTGCACAACCAATTGAATCTTTTTTGGCTGGTCACATTTTGATGATGTTTGATTGTTATGGTTTGTATTTAATTACTGTCCAATGCTTACAAAACAGGACAGATGCTTCATTGGAAACACAAATCAAATTAAAAAAATAAAACGTAACCAAGTCGTATTGTCATCTTCTCCTAAATCTCCCCACCTGCAGCCTGGAAGCTGGACACATGGAGACATTCTTTTCCTGCCTGTATTCCTTACCAAAGTGGCTCTTAGAAGTCCAAGTGAGCTTCTCCTTGTATTGGGAAAGGTGTTGCTCCACAACTGGAGGGAGTCTGCTCCAATTCAGGAACTCCAGGACGAAATTAAGGACATCCTCGCTCATGGAGAAAATCCTGCGTAACAAAAACTCCCCATAAATACCTTTAAAAAGTATTTGTGGATTACAGAATAAAAGACCAAAAAGCATCACATGTGATACACAAGGGCAGTGACATCTGTTCAGTCACTGAGTTGCAACTTGTAGTGCGTTTACTACAGCCTGCAGAAAATACCAATATTTCATAACTCTAAATATAAAGTTTAATCCTGTAGTGCCCAATTAAATATAAAATACCATCAAGCTGCTATTTGTATGTGGAAAAACTTCAATAATAATAATAATAAAAAAAATCCGACCGGAATTTTTGCCACATTGTGTTAAACAAAACAGTCTCAAACTGCATCCGTTTCCTCTCCTCCCAGCCTTGGCCCAGCTTCACTTCCCATTTGCTTCCCATCTCTCCTGACCTATTTCTCCTATTGGAATTTCTTCTTACCGTGGCTGTGTTAAAGTATCACGCACACAAAACCTGCAGCTAAATTTGGGGGTTAATAAGAGATGTTCCATATACATTTGGGAAGTGATGCTTTATTGCTACCTTAGAAAAAGGCAATTTCCAGTCTGGCTTTTTTCCTAAATAAAACTGTTTTACTGCCTCCAGACGTGACGTGTGAATGATTTATTTCAGACTTTCCACAACCCCTCCCGTTCCTGATGGTGGCAACTGATTATCAAGGGCCATCCTGTGAGAGCCCTCGTTCAGTAGCAGCTTTGCACATTAGCATGAGATGTTTAAGCAAATAAAGACAAGGCTCCCTGCTTACCAGAACCTGCACATGAAATTCACGGGGTTGAAGCCAGCCAGGAGCAGGCAGGGCAGCCATTCCTTGTATTCCTTCTGCACCGTGCTGCTGTAGTGGATGAAGTCCGTTAATTCCTCCTCCGAGGGCAGGGAACAGCCCAGCCTCAGGAAGCGCCGGAACAGAGCAAACTTCTTATGGCACAGGCAGTGTGCCAAGTTAATCCCACGCAGGGTGATCCCGTATTTCAGGAGCACATCAATGAACTGATAGTACCTGTGAGCGGGAGAAGGAACAGTGTACCCCGGAGCTGTCCCTCAGGAAGCACCTACCACTTTTTACGTCTGTCTGTAATAAAACATTTTAAAATGTTTTTATTAAACTCCTTTCATCGTTACCTGTTGCAACGAGGTGATAGGATAAGGACTGAGATGATGACTGATAATTAGTGTTGCTTTTTAGTGATTAGATGGCACATTACTTCATAGAAGTGGTGACACGTGTTACCTGCCTCATTCACAGGACATTTCAGCCATCGCCTGCTCTGCATCCCTTCCTAATTTATTTATTATAAAACAACACCAGGACAGAAAGGGAAAAATGGTGTCCAAGGATTTTTAAAGGCAGCTTCCCAGGAGCATGCCACGAACTAAATTCACTACTATCAAATCTCATTAATGTAAATGGCAGCACCTACACCACAAATAAACTTCAATCCACGTACAAGAAATAATCTGTTAAAATTCGAGAGGATTCAAAAGCCTTTTCTGAAGATGTTTTCCTTAATGCAGCACACGAGCCACATTCCAGGACACCACATTCATATTCCCAAGGAGGAATATTAATGAGGAGTGCCTGCAAAGGGGGAACACACTGGAATTCTGGAAAAATATTACATGACAGACAGCAATTGAGGGAGGAAGGCAGGAAGCTGCACGTTTGAAGTAAGTTAATTAAAGCAAATGTAATTACGAATAATCTCAAAATAGAAGAGGTCACTTACTGCTTTTGGAAGACCATGCACATGGGGGACCTGCAGTCGAAGTCCAGGCACTCCTGAGCATCTGGGCTGAAGCCCTGCTGGAGCAGCATTTCCAGGCAGTCCCCGCAGCCGCCGTACAGCGCGGAATACACGGGGCTCACTTTGCCCTCGCCCTTGTCACAAATCCGGTCAGTGACTGGAATCAGCAACTCCAGTATCCTGCAGATATTTAAAACCACTGCTTTCTGATCTTATGCAATGATTAACCTTAAACACACGGCCATTTTTTCACAGGGTCGTTGCAGCTTTGGAAGAAAATCGTGGTTTCTCACTCTTGAGTTTGCAGCTTTATAACTCCATATACAGACCCCTGGCAAACACTGTGCTTTGGGATGGATTTAGGCTGGAAAAGAAGTGTTTTAAACCAAACCAGGGGCAGCTACTTCCTATTATCCAACAATTCTCTTTGCAGCAGCAGAACACCACTGCACATTAAACCCCAACTCCAAGGAAGTTGGGAAGCAAACTGGAAATGTGAGCTGCAAATGAAATGAATTCTTAGTTCTAGGAAACAGAAAAATCGTTCTGTTTACAGCTCACACCCCAGGCCACATCACATCATTGACAAACACCAGTTCCTTTGCTGCTGGGACTTACTGGTGCTGCTTAAGGGTTGCCAGTGATGTGTCATCATTTATATATTTAAATGCTGTCACACGTGTGAATCAGGAGTTCCTGAGAGATGCTTCTCCCCAACAGTCTACTCCCAAAACTTCCTTCCACTCTTGGCTCTCTGCTGTGGAACTGACTTGCATCTCTGAAACTGGGCAAAGCTACAAATGCATCTCCGGAAGGATTAAAGAAACTGGTTTGTGGCTTTGATTTTTCTGGCTGGTCCAGCTAATTCAATATTTGTATACAATTACTTCTGCTACTTAACAGTTAGGAATATAATTCTAATTAGCAGCTGTTCAAGTCATGTATAATGTATAACATTGTTATTTATATTTTTAAAAGGAAAAGTAATATGGCCATGGAGTGAACTGATATCTGGTTCAGCACTGTGGAAAACCCTCCAAACTCTTTAGGATATGGATCACACCCAGGTTAGATGCTGAATTAAAAATCACATAATCACAGAATGTTTGGGGTTGGAAGGGACCTTAAAGGTGGTCCAGTTCCACCCCCTGCCATGAGCAGGGACACCTTCCACTATTCCAGGTTGCTCTAAGCCCCATCCAACCCGGCCTGGAACACTTCCAGGGATGGGGCAGCCACAGCTTCTCTGGGCAAACCTGTGCCAGGGCCTCCCCACCCTCACAGGGAAGCATTTTCCCCTAATATTCTATCTAAACCTACTCCCTGTCAGTGTGGAAGAAACTACTAAGAGACATTTAAAATATGAAAATAATCAGGACTTCTAAACTACAGATCAGTTTGAACAGTGCATTCTTCTCCCTTTTAAGGCTGAACTTCCTCCTTTGGGGATCAGATTTGTGTGACCAGGACCTTCTGCCTGAATGCCTTTAAAACCACCTACTTTGCATGGCCCATCTCAGCCGCTGCATTAATGGGTAACTGCCAGTTATCCTCGTTGCAGTAGAGGTTTGGGTCTGCCCCTGCTGCCAGCAGCAGCTCCACACAATCCAGGTGTCCCTCCTGGGCAGCAATCAGCAGGGGAGTGGCCTTGTCCTTGGCCTGGCAGTTGACATCTGCACCTGACACAAAACAAAACCAAAGCCACGTCCACCGGTCATTATTTTTCACAGGGGGGCTTCAAACTCAGCAAGTTTTCCGCAGCACTAAGGAAATAAAACCTCTACTACTCGAAACTGCATTTAGTAAGAGTTGATGGAAGTAGCAAAGGAAACGAAGGATCATGGTTACCACGGGACAGAAGCAGCTGCAGACTCTCCAGCCGGCCATACTGAGCAGCCACAAACAGAGGGGTAATCCCAAAGTCATCCCGACAGTCCATGCTGGCCCCTTTCTCCAGGAGCATTTGCATTATCTCAGTGGAACCCTGAAAGAAATATTTATTCTTAACCAGCAGGAAAGCGAGGAAATTACATTATCTGTTTTTCCCCACACGTTCCAGACAGAAATAACAAAACCCACAATATATTCAATATTCTGAAGATGCACTGAAAAATCAGTGGTAAAAGAAATTAGATGAGTTCAAATGGATCACTTTTGCACATTTGCATGATAAACTCATTTGTATGTGTTAGAACCATTAAGCCAACCTATTTTTGAGTACAAGCTTATCACTGCTAGGGTAGGTTAGGAAAAATTACCTGACAAAAATGCAATAATCATTAAATAAATAATTATCCCTCAGAATACATCAGTTACGTGGCAATTACATGATGTGCTCACAGGTTACCTGAAAGGAAGCTTGGTGCAAAGAATTCCATCCAGACCAAGAATGAGAACCTTCAACATTTGCTCCATGTTGGAGCAGAAACTTGACGACCTCTGCGTGTCTATTTTCAACAGCTTCCATGGAACAGCAATTTAAAAAAAAACCAAAAAAACAAAAAAACCAAGAATTGTTATTAAAGAATTTTAAAAAGAAATAATTTAAGTATTACAGATTTAAGAGCTCAAAAGGTTCCACTGCCAACTTCCTGAAACAATAATAATATTTTTTTAAACCTGCCCATTATATACTTCCTTGTCTTTTATATTTAGATCCCCAAAACAGTGCTGGAGAATGGAAATGATGCCCAAATTCCCCCAAACTTGGAAAAGACTTGGAAACAAAGGTAACGTGGCACCCGTGATGTCTGGGTACAGAGGTGAGTACATCAACAAAAATATTTAATCAGATGATTTAGACCCTCAGGATTCACCGTAACAGAAGTTTTAGGCATTTAATTATGTCAAACATAAGTCATAGAAAAAAAGCTAAAATAACGGACCTTAATTGCCAAACTAGGAATGTCAAAAATAAGTCTTTTTACCTAAGAATTAGGGAGGAATTAGAAAAACCAAGAAGACTTGAAACAGCCTCATATAGCCTGTACCTTCTAAAGTTTTTCTGTGCTTGGTGCAGAAAACAAATTTGCTTTTATAATTTTGTTTGGAAACAGTGTCTTAAGAAGATTTACTGATAAATAAAAGGTCACTTCCACACCCACTCCACCTCTGAGTCTAAAGCCTGGCATTTAGGCTACAAAAAGATGGAACGTGGCAGGCAGCAAAGGAACTCTGGTGAATTTAAACTCGGAGAAATGTGAATTTAAACTGGTGGGCTCAGACTCTCTGGGATTTGAGGAAAGCTGGTGTCACCTAGGAAGAGCGGGGTGGTGGCGGATTCGGTGGTGACGTTGTCGAGGTCAGCCCCAGCTTCCAGGAGAACCCGGAGACATTCCACAGAGCCGTGACGGGCCGAGAGGTGCAGAGCACACAGCCCTTCGAATGTCCTCGAGTGGATGTAGTCATCAGATGGAGCTGCAGAGGAGCATAATGGGGGGGAAAAAGGGATATTTGGCAGTGAATTACAAAATACAATCATTTCAAGAAAATAACAGAGTTATTTGAGATGTGTGGCCTACGGAACACCCATGAAGGTGCTGTTATCACCTCAAGTATCACCCATGAACTGCAACGTGCCAACTTCTCTTTACTGCAGCGGTGAAACTACACAGAAAATCCCCAAAACAAGAACAGGATAAATCCACATAAATTGTTTCTTCTGTGACAGGGTAATTTAGCAGCAAACCACACTATCTCCCCTTAGATTTTCCTTACCTGTATCAATGAGCAGCCTCAGGCACTCGCTGGAATTGTGTGCTGCCGCTTCATGGATGGGCAACCACCTCCTGTTATCCGGGACATCGACGCTGTATCCCCGATTAATTAACTCCCTCAGTATTTCGACGTTTCCTTCTCTGGCTGCAAGGCCCACGGCCGAGCACCGGTCGGAATAGGCTTCTGTGAAATCCATCCCTGGCGTGGAACTCTGCAGGAGGAGGAAAGGAGTGGAGGAGAAAAAAAGAGAAAGATGCGTGTTGGTACAATATAGCTACGAGGGGGGTTTTGTTTGTTGTGCAGAGGGTTTGGTTTGGTTTATACGGAGATGGTGGTTTGGGGGATTATGGGGGAGGTAGGTAGCTCGGGGGCGGGTGGG
>VZTA01022789.1:1252448-1272690 GCA_013398855.1 Mohoua ochrocephala | reverse complement strand
GAGGGAGCCCGGCAGCTGGGAGAGAATCCCGCGGGATTCGGTGCTGAAAGCGGCTTGGGGAGGGCTGGGGGCGAAGGGAGAGGGCTGGGGGCTGTAATAAAGGCCTGAAATGGGCGAGCAGGAGTGAGGGGAGCATGGAGGGACGCGGGGATCTGGAGGGGATCATTGGTATGGTGGGGATCATTGGTATGGTGGGGATCAGTGGTGTGGAGGGGATCAGGGATTTGGAGAGGATCGGGGATCTGGAGGGGATCAAGAATGTGGCTGGAGGTAGAAGGTCCAAAGCCAAGGCGACAGCAGGCAACTCCCAGCCAGCTTAACCACCAAACCCCAGTCTTGTGGTATAATTAAATCCCAGGAAATGCTCTAGAGCACCACTCAGGAATTCAGGGGTATTTCTAATGAGTAGCATTAAAAAAAAAACCCCTGCCTGTCTGATCCATGGGTTGGTTGTTTCCTCAGCCGACGACGGGTGTCCTGTACAAGGAGGACAATTATATCATCATGACCACTGTGGATAAAGAGAAGTACAAGTGTCTCCTGCCGTTGATAGCCAGTGGCAACGAGGTGAGTTCAGGCGAGTTATTCTGTAAATATAAACTGTGGATGAGTCTTTACACTGTCAGTTTTAATGCCATGAAATATGCTTCTGTTGCAGGAAGAAGAAAAGGACTATAAAGGTCCTACTCCAGGGGAACTGCTGGAGCCTCTCTTTAAGCAAAGCAGCTGTTCCTATAGAGTATGTTACTTCTGTCTCGTTCGTTGAATGCCAATTAAAAGGTTGCAGTCCAGTCCATGTCAAGGTTTAGGGTAGTAAATGAGATTCTAATACAGTCTGAAACAAGGTCTTTACAACTTTATGCCTTAACATTGCTGACAAAATTCCGTGTGATTGAAGACGTCAGGATTCAGATAAATGGGTTGCTGTGGTAGCAGTTCAAAATGTGGATTTTTATTTTTTTTTAATTTAATTTTTTTCCTTTGTTTTATCTGTGAGAAAGTCAAGGAAGTTTTCTCTGGTGTGCTTGTTTGGGCAACACTGAGACCACTGGCTGGGCTCTTGTTTTCGAGGGTGCTCCAGCACTTTGCTGCAAAAGACAACATTTGGGTGGTTTTCTGGTGTGTAAATACATCTAAAGATAATTTTTTAAATGTATTTTATTTCTAAGATTGAATCTTACTGGACTTACGAGGTCTGCCACGGAAAACACATCCGTCAGTACCACGAGGAGAAGGAAACGGGGCAGGTAGGCTGCTCACAACCCCCTTCTCCACTGGCATGTTCCTGCTGAACTCTTCCAGCAGACTTGAATTCCCTGGAAAAGCTTGGGAAGTGGTAACTGATGTTTGTTTTGATTGTAGAAAATAAACATCCAGGAGTACTACCTGGGGAATATGATAATGAAGAACCCGTTGTCAGAACCAGGTGTGTTTTAGATTATCTCGTTCTGCTGATGTTAATGGATTTTTTGGGTTTTAATTATTCCGGTCTGACCAGTCTGAGAGCTTTTTTTAGGGAGGGAACCTGGTGCAGATCTTTAGAAATACTCAAGTGCCTAGAGTGGGACTTTGGTGGAAATCAGGTCACTGAGCCCCAAACTCAAAGAACAGTTTAGAATAACTGATTTTTGGAGCACTCTTTGCCTGTAAATTAGTTCAAAGAGGTCTTCCAAATCCGCAGACTAAGTGTTCACTCAGGGTCAATGGAAAGAACAGAGACAGAACAGCAAAACATCACCTAGGCTGGGGTGTTTGTTTCATTCCAGGCTGGTGTGTAGAAGGTGGGCACCAGTGTTTTCTTAGAAGCGATTAACTGGAATGCTGCAGTCTTTTGGGGGGGGATTTAGTGCTGTTCATCCCATTCCTGGATCCCTGGCTGCAGCCCTCAGTTAGGGATCTTAGTCCTGGAAAGAAACAGGGCTTCAGAACCTGCCTTGTCTGGCCTGTCTGGGGTGCCTCGTTCCGCTGCTGCACAGAACACAGAATGTTGGATTCGAGTCACCAGTTTTGTGGGGCTGGATGTTGACGTGTGCTGGTCCTTCAGGTCACCATAGCTGAGTCTGTCAGGCTGTTGTCCCTCTGCCCTTCCTGCTTAGGTGGCAGACTGTGTCCTGGGTCCTTTCCCTGCTCCCTGTCCGGCAGCTCCCGCTCCTTCCAAAGCACCTGCCTGTCTCCTGTCCAATTCCCACCCTTCCCAAACAGCTGCAGTGACGTGTTCTCCAGCCCTGCCTCGCTGTCAGGGCTGGATTTGGCCTGTCCTACCGACGCCAGGTGGTTTTGTGATGAACTGACGTGTATTTTGCTCTGTTTGCTCTGGGCCTCAGACCAGTGGTTATTTCCTTTCTTTCCTCTTTTGCACCTGCAAGTGGCTCTTGGCAGTGTATAAAGCACCAGCAAATACACGAACCTGAAAAGCTTCTCTGTATAAAATTTCATTTTATTTCAAGTGCACAAACTTACCTCATTCTTAATTATTCCCTAGATCAAGAAGAGAAGGAAAATTCCAAAGACGGTGCAAAAGAGGCAAGTGAAAAACATCTGTTTTAACTTCTGCCATCAGTAGTGGAGGCAATTGATATATGATCATAGAATTGCACAATGGTTTGGGTTGGAAGGGACCTCAGAGATATCCAGTGCCACTCCCTGCCGTGGGCAGGGACACCTTCCACTAGCCCAGGGTGCTCCAAGCCCCATCCAACCTGGCCTGGAACACTTCCAGGGATGGGGCAGCTACAGCTGCTCTGGGCAACCTGTGCCAGGGCTTCAGCAACCTCCCAGGGAAGAATTTCTTCCTTATAGCCAATCTAATGATAAGATGATGTAATTAGTCCCCTCCCAAAACGAGTATCAAGAAATGAAACTGTTCCTGAGCTGCACTTCTCTTGCTTTTAATTATCAGTCTCAGCTCAGAAAATTTATTTAGTCTTGCTACTCAAATTACTTATTTACACTTAACAAAGCCCTACAGCACAAAATCCCTAAGAGATGGAGCTGACTTGCTGACCCATCCCATAAAACTCTGTGCTTCCCTTTCCCCTTAGAGGACTTCCCCGCTTGTTTAGGCCCCAAAACTCAATTCTGAGTTGCTGATTCTATAGCAAAAGAATGGGAATACCCGAAGCACGCTGGAGTTTGGAATTAGTGAGAGCAGGTTTGACCTTGTTGCCAGTTCCCCTTCGTTTTCATGCTGAAATGAAGTTTTTGTGTCTGTGCCTCTGGAATAGCCCGGGGTGGTGGTTGCTCAGTGGTCTCAGCAGTACCCAGGCCTGAGGAGCATTTTGGAGGTCGTCATGGGGCCAGAATGTGGCAGCTGGGCCTCTTGGAAAGCCAGGAAAACAAAGTGTTTTCCAGTGCAGCTTTTTTTCCTTCAGCTTCAGAGGAAATTAAGTCTTTTGTTGCCTTTTTCTTGGACAGTATTTATGATGCACTTGCCATGTCGGGATTTCCTGGAATCTCTTATCAGGAAGGGGCATGTTGGTTCTTTAATCTCATGAATGTCTTCACTCTTGGTGGAGCAGTTTCTGGGAGGAGTCAGTGGCCTGGGACAGGGTGACGTGGCTTGAAAGCCAAAGCAGATGAGGGACAGAAAGGTCCTGGATCCCTGGAGTGTCCTGACCCCAGAAGGCACCTCTGTCTTTTAGCACAGAGCCCTGTCTGTTCAGCTCTGAGAACCTTCAGTAGCTCAAGCAACACGGGTAAAAAAGGGCCAGTTTGTGGGTTTGGGCACTTTGGGAACCCTGGAACTCCAGCTGCTTCCAAGGTAGAGACTTTACCACTTCAAGGAATTAATGTCTTAAGGAGGAAGTTGGATGAAACAGGAAGGAGCAAACCTGAAGAGAGCTGACTTAAAAGAGTGAAAAAGTGGGATTTACTTTGTGTACACCCTTAACTTTGTTAGCCACAGCCATGGGTGGCGTGGGATCCTCTGAATAAGGAACAGCCCGGAGCTGGGAATGATGAGAGGTGTAGTGCACGTGCCAGGGTGACTTTGCAGGGGTGGTTTTGGATTCTTTAGGGCCTGGTGCTGCAGGTGATGAGCCTGGCAGACGCAGTCTGGGTGAACACCAGGACAGGTCTGGATGTTGCAGAAACACGGAATAGCTACACAGGGTCTGATTTTAACCCAGTCATACCGGCTCTGCACACAGGAATAACATTTTTTGTTTCAGAAGAGTCTCGGGAGCTTCCCTGTGGTTATGATCTGTCGCTTTCTCTCACCCAGATCCCCACAAAAAACATCGAAGGGCAGATGACTCCCTACTACCCCGTGGAGCTGGGCAATGGCACTCCCTGCAGCCTGAGGCAGAACCTGCCCAGGTCCAGCACAGTGATGTACATCTGCCACCCCGAGGCCAAGCACGAGATCCTCTCCGTAGCAGAAGTCACCACCTGTGAATACGAGGTGGTGATCCTGACCCCGCTGCTGTGCAACCACCCCAAATACAGGTACAGTGCCCAGAACGCTTCTGTCTCCTCTTGGGTTGTGATTTCCTGAGGGATCGTCCTCATGGTATGTGAAGACTGCAAATACCATGTGTGTACACTTTAAGAGTCTGTAAAACCAAAAGTATGTTCTCCAGCCAAAACTTTAATCTTGATTTTAGCTCCTCCCAACATGAGGAGCTCTCCAGAAGCCATTTCCATATGGAAGATACACAATTTCAGTATTTTCCGAAAATCAAGTGTGGGGTTCTTTTTTCCTCCCCTTCCCTGAAGTGTACCGTGTATCTGAGGGATCCCCTGAGTCTTTGGACCTTCCAAGGGGTGTAAAGAGAACTGCAAAGGGAATGTGCCATACAGGCACAAGGGGGGATAATGGACAGGATTCCTGGATTTACACAGACGTTGGTACAAGACAGTATTTAATCACTGATCTGAAACAGGCCACAAAGTCTGAAGGCAAAATCCTGCCTTTTATGAACACTCAGCAGTTGGAGTTACTAAGTGCTGCTACTGTTAATGTTTGGTATCCACTGTAAATTTTCTCATGTGGATGGGTTTGGTCATGCTCTGTTATCTGCTGCACTTACCTGTGGCACTGTTATCTCTTCACTGCGTGAGTCTTTTTAAAAGCCTCTGTAGCAGTAGGAAAAAACCCACAGAAAGTGCACAGGCAACTTGTTCTGTTGCTTGATAAGGACAAAACCTGGAGCTGCTGCCTCCTTCCAAAGGGAAGGCATGGAAGGGTCCCTGGCCACCAGCAGGAAACTCTTAAAATAATCACACAGGATCATCGTTCCCCCCCTTACGTCACCTTGGTAAATAAGGAAAGGTGGAGGTGGCAGCCTGGGAATGCTGCCCAGTGTCACCACAGGGATCACAACCCAAATTCCAAGTTCAGTGCCCTTTTTTCCTGTCGTGTGTTCCCAAAACAGCCCCAAGCCAGTGCCTCAGCCCCCAGGGCTTTCCCTCTACACCTGGCATCTCATCCAGGGATGCACCTGCAGCACCTGAGCAGCAGCAGATCCAGACACTCAGAGCACTGAACTGATTTCTGTACTTGAAGGTGTAACAGTGACTTGTTCTTACCTTGCTGGGCAGGTTCAGGGCTTCCCCTGTGAATGACATCTTCTGCCAGTCCCTGCCAGGATCCCCACTTAAACCCCATAACCTGGAACAGCTGGAGAAACAGCAGGAAATGCTGAAGATGCCTTTTAGGAGGGTTAAGGAGGTAGGATTTTTTTCATTTACTTTCCATCTTTAACACATTTTCTAAGATGATGTCAGTCTTTCGTTGGTCTTTAAGCTTGCTGAAACCATCTGTAACTCACCCTGTTTGGAAGGAAAACAAAGTAAGCGTGGGCTACTGATTTAAAATTTTGTAGCCTTTGTGGCCTACAGTTCACAAATGTGTGAAGGTTTTGACTGGAATTTTCCTTCAGCTAAAATTGACCAAAACAGCCAACCTGATTCAGTAACTTCAGATAACTTGTAAGACTTTGCAGGGGACTTAATTGTATCCTTTAATTGCAGGAAGAAATGCCTTCAACAAAAGAAGATAAATTCTCTTCCATCCACAAGCCTGTGGCTGTTGGGAGCCACCAGCTGTTAACAGTGGGGACAACCCACATCTCCAAACTGACCGATGAGCAGCTCATCAAGGAATTCCTCAGTGGTTCCTACTGCTTCCATGGGGTGAGCAGCAAAGCCACGTGGAATAAAGCTATGTGGAATATACCCTAACTGATGTATTTGTTTAATTTTTATGTTGAACTTTTCTGTTGAAATTCAATTTGTTTGAGCAGAGAGTGAAATGAAAGTAGGTAACAGAATTAGCCGTGAAGGATTTTCATTAACTAATAGATACGGAGTTTTACAGCTGAAACAGCTGGTTTAGGGTCTGGGGGGGAAAGGATGGGTTTGTTTTGGGGTGTTCTGTTTGTTTTAAGGGTTGTGTTAGGTTCTTTTTAACACTGAGGTTGTTCCTCTCCCCAGGGCGTTGGCTGGTGGAAATACGAATTCTGCTACGGCAAATACGTTCACCAGTACCACGAGGTGTGTTCCAGGAGTTCTGTTCATTCCTTTAAGTGCCTGTTGAGAAAATACACTCCTCTGGACAGGGTGTAGTGATCAGCTTTTCCTGTTCCAGGATAAGGAAAGTGGCAAGACCTCTGTGGTGGTGGGTACGTGGAGCAAGGAAGAGCACATCGAGTGGTCGAGGAAGAACGCGGCCAGGACCTTCTACCTGCAAGAGGACGGCACCCAGACAGTCAGGTACCGACCAGGCTCTGCTCTGCTCTCACACCTGGGACACAGGGCCCAGTCCTGTGAAATTCGGGTTATTAACAGATAAAATGAACTGCCAAAACAAACTGCATGTTCAGATTCGCCCCCCAGTCAACATCACAAATAAGGAATTCGGCACTTTGGATATGACGCAGAGAAAAATCTTCCAACACTGAACAACACTTTCCTTCTGCAGTAACTGCAATACAACCTATTGCTGTTTGTAATAGTATAATAGTTCTATAGTGTAATAATAATATATAGTATAATAGTATAGTATAATAGTGTATCTGTTACTGTTTGTTTGCATATTAAATACTTGACCAATGATGAGGTGCTGGATTGCACCACTGAGCTGCCTGCTTAAAAGTTGTGTTTAATACTTCCAAACCCTTCCATTCTGATCTTTCGTGGCAGGATGGTGTCTCATTTCTATGGAAATGGAGATGTTTGTGACTTGACAGACAAGCCAAGGCAGGTGACTGTGAAGTTGAAGTAAGTGAACTTTTACAGAGTGATGTTTTGTGTCTGTTTCCTGGGTCAGAGGGGAAAGCTGCTGCTGTTGTCACAAAGCTCAGAAGGCAGTGTCTGTTAACTTAATAAAATGCTGCAGACAGCAGTGAAATACATTTCATTTAATACACAAAGTGTTACTTTGTGCTTACTGCCTACCAACCCCCCCAATTTCTCCTCTGTTTTCAGATGTAAAGAATCCGACTCCCCTCACGCTGTGACCATTTACATGTTGGAGCCTCATTCTTGCCAATACATCCTTGGGGTACGTACAGACACGCCCTGAGGGCAGGGCTGGTAGGAGAGAGCACACCTCCAGCTCTGTGTTTAAGGTGGTCCCTTTCTCCCAGTGACTCCTCCCAAGATTCCTGCAGTGCTGAGTTGATGGTTTGCTGTCTCTGTTCCAGGTGGAGTCTCCAGTGATCTGTAAAATCCTGGATACAGCAGATGAATACGGGCTCCTCTCAGTGCCCAGCTGAGGACAGCAAAGCCCCCAAGGCCAGATCCTGGCATTCCCATGGGAACAGTGTCTGTGAGCTGACAAAGGCCTCACCAGCACAGCTCTCCAAGCTGAGGGACTCGTGAACCACTTTGTGTATAACTATGTGTATATAAGAGCTTATTGATAAACTTTTAATGATTAAAACCTTGTCTTGCACTTCCTGCCTGGCTGGTGTGTGACACGTTCCCCCCTCGTCAGTGGCATCGTTAAGGTGTAAACTCAGCTCAGAAAAGGCACAAAAGCAACTGAAGCTTCAAGGGAGGAGTTCAGCTGCCCGCAGAAGGAAAAGGTGAAGCCAGCACTTCCTGCTCAGGAGCCACAATACCACTCACGGTTTTCCTACTGTTCCTGCTTTCTCCAAACACCAGTGTTACCTCACTCTGACTGCTGGGAATTGTATTCTCCTGTCACTGTACCTCACCCCCTCTTCAGCTGCTATTTCTGGGCTGCTTCCCAGGACATTCCATTTATTTATTTATATTTAACACTGTAGGGTTCGTCTTCATATAATTATTTTGCTGAACATCCTCCCTGCCACCAGGTCCAGTTCCCTGTAGTGTGTCTACCTCGCAAAGAACATTTGGGAAGTTTTAATCTGCTGGCACTAGACATTCCCAGAAGTAAATTGGGAGGGATCGGATAAGTTGAAATACTGCTGACAGGAGGTTCTGAAGTAGAGGAACGTTATATTTTTGAAAAAGTCTGTAACGGCCAACACCCAGCAGAGCCTTGGACGTTTGGGGCTGTAGCAACAGTGTCCAGTCAGTGCATGTTGGTCACTTCCACAACATTTCCTCTTTTTCTGCAGCCCTTATGCAAGGCACAGGAATTTCTGACGGCTGTGGGGCGGAACCTGCCAGTCACGTGGCCGATGAGTGGGCAGATAATGCCCAAATTACCCCCCTGAGCTGCTGGACTGTTGCAACAGAAGGTGTTTTAGTGTCTCACCGAGCAGAAAACCCAAACAGCAGCAGCAGCATGATTCGGCAGTTACATCGACAGTCATTTTTCTTGCTCATATCCCCATTTCTGAGGCTCAGCAAGGTGGCAGAGGGAGCTGGAAAGGGGGAAGAGTCTTTTACGTAGATTATTTCCCCATGGAAAAAGTCTTGTACCCGGATTCCCCTGTTCCCAGCCTTCCTGTGAAGCATTAGCTAAACAAGCAAAAAGTTCTAATCCAGGAGCCTTTGGAAAGAGCAGACATTAAAACCAGAGTTCTCCAGACTTCAGATCCTTAACTTTCTTCCTTTACTCCCCTCAACAGTCACAGCTGGACCAACCTCATGAGGCATCCTGTCCTGCCTGCCAGAGGCATCAGCAGCCAACACAGAGTAAGAAGAGATGAAAGCATTGCACCTGCTGCCTGTGCAAGGGGCTGGCTGGATCCCCTCGTTACAGCTCCAGACCTGCACGATCCCTTGGGATGGTTTTATTTTGGCCCAAGGCTGCCCTGATGAAAGGCTGGAGCCACCAGGTGCTCTGGGGAGCCTCAGCATCCCTCACGCTGTGCCAGGGAAGGGAACACAACACACCCACCCTTCCTACACATCCCTCCTTGCGGGGATTAGATCAGAGGGCAAGCCAAGAATAGTTATTTCGTGGAATGTTGGGAGGGAACTCCCTGGTGGGAGGGGGAAGCACATCCCTGACTCAGCAGCCAGAGCACCTGGTGCCCCCCAACAGCAGCTTTTGCCATGATGTGAGCAAACAGGCTCTTGCCAAACCTGTGTTCCTCAGCCTCGACTTCCCCTTGCGCAGGAAGCTCCACGCTCACAGCTGTTCCTGCCTGGCATCCGGGCTGCCCCAGCACCCACATCCACCTCCAGAAGGAACACGCTTTGCTCCCCCTCCTCTCCCATCCCTTCCTGACCAACAGCTGACTTAGGTTTGCTCCTACACCTTCAGGAGGTAGAGCTGCTTCACACAGACAAGTGCATTTCCAGGTCATAAATACCTGATGTGCTCGTCCAGCACCTCAATCCAAGCCCACCTTAATAAGAGAAGCCCCTGTGAGGTCTGGTCTCCTCAAAGCTGGTGCTGATCGTCTCTGGATTTGAGCAGCTCCTGTGCAGGTTCAGCTCTCCTCCTTTAAATCACATTTTCAGTGCACAAAAAACCTTTCCCTGCAGAGAGAGACAGAATGAGTGGCACATGACCTGTTTTGGGAATGAAATCCCCGGTCCTGCTCTCGGCGGCATGGTGTGGACCTCCCTCGCTCACTCGGACCTGTCTCGTGCCCTGCTCTTCCCTCAATCCCCAAAATAAGAGGTTGCGTAAAGAAAAAAAATACACGAAGAGGGTGTTGGATGAACCAAATGACAGAATAATTCCAGCACAGGGCATTGGTGGAATAACTGTGCTCGTACCAAAAAATCGCCTTTCTTACTTCGTCCCTTCCAGCCATGATTGACTCTCCCCGGGATTTTGCTGGCCCTGTAGCTGTTCCACCTTCCCAAAGGGAAGCACAGCCAGAGGTTCACGAGCAGCACCACTGTATTTAGATGGAGACTTGTCCAACTACAGGGGCTCACCCCACACTGACAGCAGGAGCAAAAATTTCCCCTGCCATATTCCAGCTTATCAATTTCCTGTCCCTCTTACCAAAGCAGGTTGGAATCTGCCTGAAGAACAGATGACTGCAGGGCAATTCCCAGAACCTGCCGCAGCAGGAAAGTGCCAGTCAGACCAGACAGCACAAACCACCTTGGGTTTTCCAGCCCCCAGGGCTGGACAGAGGGGCCTCTGGGCTGCTGTGAGAGTTTCCAGTCACTGGTGGTTGCAAAAGAGTGGGGAAAAAAATTGGAAGTGATATAAAGGCAAGCTGTGACCCCAGTGAAAGCTCCAGGTAATAATTTAGAGTAAGGTTCTTACCCAAGTGGGGCGTCAACTGACCCCAGGATGTGTGATGGCCTCTCCTCTGACCGACCTCCCCACTCAAGCTGGTTTTATATTATTTTCTTTGGGGCAAAGGTGAAGTTACAGTTGATGTCATTTCATGGTTATGAGGAGTTTGAGTGACTTTGGCCATCAGCATGGGGTAATAGCACAAGTAACCTGAATTCCCGAGTTAATGAAGCCAGGGTCAGCTTTGTCTGGATCGTTCCTTTGGCTCTGTTCCCGTTAGCTGTGTTGTTTTTGACGGAGCACGACCGCAGCACCACGGTGTTGCTCCATCCTTTGCTCCGTGTCCCCCTCGGGAGCAGCACACCAAGCTCCCTCGGCATTCCTGCTCCCGAGGCCTGCAGTCTGTCCCTGCTGAACTCTGGCCAACCCATGCACTGCTTGCTGAGCTTGGCTTTTCAGTTTTCTCCCCCACCTGTGATGCTGAGGCCGAGGCAAACCCTCGGGACGACGCCGTGATGCATTAAACGAGCAACTTCCACCTTTTACTTCCCCCTCGGCCACGGGTTGGGCAACGCCTGACAGCGGCGCGAAGGGGAAAACTTGACAGATTTCACCGGGGAGGATCATCTCCGGCACCACCTCCTCCTCCTCCGCCGGGCACAGGGGAGAGGGCGAGGCTGGGCGGTCCCGGGGGTGCCCCCAGCCCGCCCCGCTCCGCTCCCGGCTCCACAAAAGGCACCCGAGGCAGCAGAAGGTGAGGGAGGAGCGCCCGGGAGAGCAGGTACGGGGGGTCAGAGGGATGGGAGGGTGGCTGGGAGCGAGGAGAGAGCTGTGCGATAAATTCACGATGCTTTTCACACGCCGGGGGTTCCTGCAGGATGTGGGCTGGGCTGGGGGTCCTGCTGGCAGTAGGGGACAGCGCTGGGAAGTCACTGGCGTCCCTTCTCTCCAGTTAAACGCGGTGGCCCGAGGGCGGTGGGCAGCAAAGGGCACTGCGGTGACACAGGTGCCTCACCTGGAGCTCCGCGCCTGCCTTTGCAGGGAGCAAATACACGGCCTGGAGCAGCGGGGTCAGGGACTCGTGACAGAGACCCGGGGCAGGACTGGAGCCGGGCAGCGACGCTCCCGGCACTGGGAATGTGGGGCAGTGACCTCTCCTGGCTGCTTCCCATATCCTGCTTCCAAGAAAACTGACGGGTAAGGCCAAATAAATGGTCACCGGTGAATCCTTGGCGGAGCAAAGCTCCAGGGGCTGGGATCAGGGGAAGGTGCGTGGCCACACAGTTACCTGGAGCTCCCTGGGGCGTTACGGAAGCGGCTGAACAGGTTTTGGAGGGGTCAGACTTACCTGGTTGTCGTGCACCGGGATGGGAGACAAAAAATCTGAGTTCCACAGAGCCGTGAAGGGCATTTCAGATTTTCCAGGGGGAAGATGATATTGCAGGGGCTGTCTGACAAAGAAAAGAAATAAAAAATAATTCAGACTTTATCTACCATGACCTCATACGATTAGTGCTCTACTTCAAATAATTCTCTGACACTCTATCTCTTTTACTCTGAAGTAAGATGTGTTTTATTTTGGTAGATAAAAAGGGATTCATGGATACAATTAATGAAACAATTTCTGGACTTGCAAGTAAATTAGGATTATTTTTTATGGTGTTCTTTAAAATATTATAATGATGGATTAACATTTCTTTTCTCCAGGATGAGGATCCTTCCTGGCTGCCTTCATTTCTGCTTCATTCCTTTCTTATTCGGCGGAGCACGTGGACTCCTAACATGGAAAACACCTCCAGCCTTCCTGGTTTATAACTACTCCTATTCAAACCTCTCCTCTGTCTCCGAAGCACAAGCTCCAAAAACAGCAAGAGCTCTCAATTTCTCACACAATGTCATTGAAAAAATAACCAAGAGAGACTTGGAAGGATTTGACAGGCTGGAAGTTCTGGACCTTTCCTACAATCGGATCAGGGATGTTGAGCCTGGTGCGTTCCGGAGTCCGCTCAGCCTGGTTTCTGTGGATTTATCATTTAATGATGAGAAGCTGCTTCTGTCAGATCTCCCACCCCAGCTGAAGCTCTCGCCCGCTGGCAAAGCTCCGGGGTCTTTGCGGCTTTCCAAGAATTCTGACAAATCCTCGGGGGCTGCTCGGGAGCCTTCTGTCCCCACCGAGGAGGAGCTGCCATGCTCCGGAGCTCTGTGTCTCTGGCAAATCCTTAACCCCAGGCTGAGGAGAAGCACAGAGAATCTTCTTCGGAAGGGAGGGAGGAACACAACGGCCCCTCCCACAGCCACGCCCGAGCCCAGCCTCTGCGGAATTCCTGTCAACGGGACACTCGACCTGTCCCACAGCAACCTCACCAAGGAAGAGCTGATGTTAAAACTGGACGAGGATCTCTGCCGAGCCCAGCTGGGCAAGATTTTGGAGCTCGACATCAGTCACAACAATGTGGAAATGGATCTTCTGTCACTGTTTTCTCTGTTCTTTCCAATGGAAAACACGCTGTCCATCGATGCCAGCTCCAACAAGTTAACCATTAACATCCTGGATGCCAAGTCCTTCTGTGAGTTCCCATCCCACCAGCTTTTGTTCCTAAACATCAGCAACAACCCCATCAATGGCCTGGATACGCTGTGCCTCCCTTCCAGCATCAAGGAAATTGATTTGTCCTTCACCAACATCAGCCAAATACCTGTGAATTTCGCTAAAAAATTGTTTAACTTGGAAAAAATGTACGTTCAAGGAAACCACTTCATCTACACAGCATTTTCAGAAAGCGGGAATGAACTTCCAATATGCGTCCCTCCCCCCGGAACTGTACACATCAACGCCATCTCCTTTGTCAGGACTGTGGCTGGGACACCCATTGAAAGCCTTCCCGAGAAAGTGAAACACCTGGGAATGTCCAACTGCTCCATCGTGGAGCTGCCGGAGTGGTTTGCCGAGACAGTGGAAGAACTGTTATTTCTGGACCTCAGCAGCAACCAAATCTCTGTACTTCCCAATTTCCCTTCCTCCCTGCAGCATCTCGACATCAGCAACAACGACATCAAAGTCATCCCCCCCAGTCTGAAATCCCTCTCCAACTTAACAATATTTAGGATTCAGAATAACAAAATTATGGATATGCATGCTGAGTATTTCCCATCAGCCTTAAAAAAATGTGATTTTAGTAAAAACAAGGTGAAGGTGTTGTCCTTAACTTCTGCCCTGGAGAAGCTGGAACATCTCAACGTTTCTGGGAACCTGATCACACATGTGGAGCCCGCCGGCCACCTTTCTGCATTGACCAGCCTGGACAGCAGCCACAACCTGATCCCAGAGCTGCCCGATGGCTTTGGGGAATCCCTCCCAGGGCTGAAGTATTTTAATCTGTCAGGGAATAAGATCTCCTTTCTGCAGCGTGGCTCTCTCCCAGCTTCTCTGGTCGAGCTGGACATCAGCGACAATGCCATCACGACCATCGTGGAGGCCACGTTCGGCCCGCTGACGAGTCTGAGGGTTCTGACCGTCCAAGGGGAGCATTTTTTCTGTACCTGTGACCTGTACTGGTTCGTGAACGTCTACATCCACGAGCCCCAGCTGGAGATCAGGGGCAGGGGGGCCGTGAGGTGCAGCTTCCCCCCGGAGCGCCGGGGCTCCCTGGTGGGCAGCAGCCGCCTGACGCTGCTGCGCTGCTCCCTGGGTGTCCAGCTGGCCGTGACCGCCGGCGCCGCCGGCCTGGCCGTGCTGGCCCTCACCGCGCTCTGCTGGCGCCTGGACGGGCCCTGGTACATCAGGATGGGCTGGTACTGGTGCATGGCCAAGAGGAAGCAGTACGAGAAGAGGCCAGAAAACAAACTCTTCGATGCCTTCATCTCGTACAGCGAGCACGACGCCGACTGGACCAAAGAGAACCTGCTGGAAAAGCTGGAAAATGATGGGTTCAGGATATGTTACCACGAGAGGGATTTCAAACCGGGGCATCCCGTGCTTGGGAACATTTTTTACTGCATAGAGAACAGCCATAAAGTGCTTTTTGTTCTCTCTCCCAGCTTTGTGAACAGCTGCTGGTGTCAGTACGAGCTGTATTTTGCCGAACACCGGGTCCTGAATGAAAACCTGGATTCCCTCATCATGATCGTGCTGGAAGATCTCCCGCCCCACAGCGTCCCACAGAAATTCAGCAAGCTCAGGAAACTGCTGAGAAGGAAAACCTACTTGAAGTGGAGCCCTGAGGAACACAAGCAGAAAATGTTCTGGCATCAGCTAAAAGCCGTCCTGAAAACAACCAACGAGCCGCTCGTGAGAGCGGAGAACGGATCCGCTCTGGAAATGCAGCAGCTGGAATGAGACCCAGGGAGCTGTGAGGGCTGTGCCTGGAAAGCCTGTGGTCAAACAAAAGCATTTATCTCCTGCAAAGGCTGCTGAGATGCCCAGGGGTTTGTCTGGATCAGTCTCAGGAGAGGCTCCTACGGGGACTGCAGCACGCCCAGTATTCCCTCTGGTAAAGAATCCTGAAGGGATGAGACCTGAGTGCCAATAAAAAGCCCTTTCCTCCTGGATGCTTGAATTTGTCCAGCTGTTCCCAGCATTTCTGTAAGTGCTGTGGATGTCACCTGAAAGGAAGAACAGCTCGGGTCACGCTGCATGTCCTCGCTGCCTTCCTGAGGTGGTGGCAGTGAGAAGCGGTGTCTTAGGACTGGACTTGAGATTCCTGATTCTGGGACAGCTTAAGGTGAGAACACACCCTGTGTGCAGGTAAGAGAGCCACAAACCACGCTGGTACACAGGGGGCAGCTCCTTTCTGTGCTTTGGTAAGGAAAGATTAAAGATTGACTTAATTTAGCCCTCTGGGAGAGGCCAATCCCACACTGCTACAGACTTTGGGTTCAGTGACTGCTGGAAGAGATGAGACTTGAAAGCATTTTGTAAATACAGAATAAAATATACAACCAGACAGTACAAAAAGAACCAGCTGAGTGTGTCGGTCTCTGCTGTTAAATAACTGGGGTGAGCTTTGTTTAATCACAAATCCCTGGAGAATAAGCAAGTTCTGTACGTTATTATTTAGATTCAGGAAAGTTCCACCTGACGCAGTCACCTTGACCCATTTCTAAGGGATTCAGTGCTACCTCTGCATGGTCCTTGCCCTCGCCTAGTGCCACCTGGTAATTCTATTTATCGTGCTTGGGAAAGAACAAAAGAAATTCAGCTGACCCAACTTTCACATTCAAGGGAAATCAACAGACTGTGACAGAAAATAAACACCAGGTCAGGACAAATTACTTGGTTTAGCACAACCTGAACTTGCTCCTATGATGAGCAAACCCAAGCAACCTCCCAGCAAAAGATCCCAGATCCAGGAATGCAGAATGTCTGTGTGCAGCACGTTGGGAACACAGACTCTGAAAAGGAATTGGCTCTGCTGTGACAAAACAAGACCAATACCAACCTATTTGCTGCCAAAAGGGGGAACATGAAACAAACACCTCCGTTGACAGAGATCCCTTGGAACTCAGTGCAAACCCACCTTTCCTCAGCAAAATGATTTGGCATCATCAGCTTTGAGGTTTTATGTATTAAGGATAAAACCCACAATCCTGCAGGCCAGCAGCTGAAAGAGCCAACTCTTCTCACCACAGAGATCTAGGGCTTAAAAAGACTGTGAATTATAAAAACATTACAAATATTTTTGTTCATTTAAGCAACCAGAAGTCACTTGTTAATGAGATTAATGAGCCCCAAGTAATCCATCAGCTGTTTTTCTAATAACCTTTATGCTTTCCTCTTTCTAAACCACTCAGTGGTCACATTTCTCACTTCCTCTCTTCCCACACTTTTCCCACCTCCACATTCCACTGCTTCCCTCTCAATTCCATCGCTGCTTTTTAACCTTGCAGTGACTCTTTACTGGTTCTTCACTGGAGCTTTACTGGTTCTTTACTGGTTCTGTGCTCAGCAGGTTTCTGACAGAAGGGGCTAAGGGAAAAAAAAAGACAAGTTACACTCCAGAAGAGTCCAAACCAATTATTTTATCAAAAATTTGATAATTTCAGTTCATGATTCACTGCAAAGTTGCACCTGCTTTCAAAATCCAATTTTGATTTGCTACATCCATAAACCTCCCACAAAACTGTTATTTAGTTCAACCGGCAACTTAGATGAAGCAGATTAAAAGGTGTTGCACTTTCCTGTCTGGCACTATGACACTGTACAGATTAACACCAACATTAATTACGTGGGCGGTGTTAAGGGCACAGCTGGCACCAGGAGTTAACGGAGAGCAAATTACAAAGAGCTTTGATGGGGACTTCAGTTCTTTTGTCACATAAAGGCAAGAAAACCTCCTGCCTGGCCCCTTCTTGCTTTACTCCCACGTGAATACTCAATGCAAATGATCTATGAGGTGTGAGTGGTTTAATTTTGAAACATGTGATGAAGTTCATGTGATCTAAAGGCACAGGAGAAGTTGCACATACACACAGCAAACCCCCAAAACTGCCTCGTGTATATTTTTCTCTCCAGTACAATTTGTACTGAAGAGAAATTCAAATACAGAACAGCCAAACAAGACCTCTTCATTATCTTTTATACTCAGTTTAGAAAGAACCACATTATTCATTTAGAGAAGAAAAAATATCTGGGCAGAGAGAAAAGACTTATGGAAATAATTTCAGTTTTACATTTGTATTAGAAAGTTGTTCACACTGGTTTTATTGCAAGAAAGCTGGTTTGAATTATTCAGAATTAATTCATATTCAGTGTTAAACAAAGAACAGTGTTCCAGGAGACTCCTGAGAACAGTTCAGTTAACAAAAAGCCTGAACCAACAACTCACAGACAGCAATGATGTGGACATTTCTTGTTCCTAAAGTAACAAATCACCTTCCCACCACTGTCATTTTCCTGAAGGCGTGGCACTTTCCTATAGCAAGGCATCGAAAGTCTGTGGCACGATTATTTTGGAGACATCGAGGCTCTGCTGAAGTCCACAGAAGCTGAAAGGTGATTGCTTGTTTGGAAGAGATCTGGCCGCTTAGAGCAAGAACTGTCAGGAATTTAAATGCCCCTGAATTGTTCTGTCTCCCAGGGAATTCCCACAGTAAGTGACAACACAAATGGTTGGATTTATTGAAAAAATATTTAACTTCTGTTATTTGTTTGCCGTGTAGACCAACAGACAAAATTTCCAAGCAGATAGATGAAATCAAACTGATGTTAGACTTCTTAACAAAAGCTCAAAAAACTCGTCATTCTGGTTTTAAAAATATTAACAGCTGTCAGTTCTGCCTGTCAGGAATAGCCAAATCCCAATTTATACAAAGTCAGGGGCAAAAGAGCAAGCAGCAACACGACTCTGTGCCTGACAGCTGACCAGTTAGGGAATTCCAGAGGTGACTGTGCTCCTCCTGGTCTATCAGTCCCATAATATTGCAAAAGTCATCCTTATCCTCAAGTAATGCGAATAATTAGGTAGTGCATGTTATTTCTATCAGATGTAAAATGCTTCTCCAAATTGTTTCGGGATACATAATGCCACCGTCATTAAAACCAATGCCCAGAAGATATTAATATATATACTGCAGAGGTTTATTCCAGTGCCACACTTCCCAAATGCCCCTCCCCAGTGGACACATAACACTGACCAAACAAAGCCTTGTCCCACTTGAAGAAGCCAAGAGTGAAATCCTGAACTTTAGCTGAGTTCGTGGAAATTTTGCCATTTACCTCAACAGAACCAGGGCTTCACCCTGTGAAGAGAAAGGGCTTCTGCTATTACTGAAAAATGCTGACTCTTCCAACCTTCTGCAACGGGAAGAGTTTAAACTCAAATACACCAAGTATCTCCCCAATTCTTCCTTCCTGAAAATACAAGGTATTTATAATACTCTGCCTTAAAACAGAATGGGTTGGAAGGGACCTTAAAGATGATCCAGTTCCGTCCCCTGCCACGGGCGGGGACACCTTCCTCTGTCCCAGGTTACTTTGAGCCCCGTCCAACCTGGCCTTGTGACATAATGAACCACATAATTATGGCACCTACTTTTTTTTTTTTACTTGTCCAGCAGTAAAATTTAGTAACAAAAGCACCCTCGTGCAACAATTCCAAACCTAAAATATCCCCCTTTCTGGCTCGCCACGGGAACTCCAGAGCGCGTCACGGAGGCGACAGCTCCGCGTTTGCTTCAAACGCAAACGGGACCGGCGTTTGTATTCACTGGCAGCAGTACCATGGAGTTTGGAGCAATTCCTCCCCAGAGCAGAGCAGGGGACCCTCTGGAACGGCTGGCTGGTGCCAAGGCTACACGGAGGGCAGCGGTATGTGCCTGGCGGGAGCAGCGCCGCAGTCCCACCCTGCGCTGCTGGAGAGATGGAGCGCGGGGATGCAGGGCTTGGCAAAGCCGAAGGCGGAGCCCGCGGGCTGCAGGCTGTGCGGGGTGCTCACCTCCGCCGAGGGGCTGCTGTTGTACACGCTGTAGTAGGGCTCGATCCGCGTGTTCATCGGGGTGGAGCTGCTCTGCCCGTAATGCTGCTGCCCCGCCGACGCCTTGGGACTCAGCACGCTGTCCTTGGAGTGGCTGGCACCGCACGCCTGCTCCAAACCCTTCTTCTGAGGCTTTGGGGACAACATGTAGGCTGAGTTGGTCTCGTGGTGGGACGACTTGTTCCTGTTGACCTCCAGGCTGCCTTTGCCCATGGCTCGAAGCCTCGTCTTGTGCTTGCAGCAGAAAAAGACCAGGGCCACGTACTGCAGGCACCAGAGCACGCGTCTCCGCAGCCCCGCGCTGTTGCGGGAATATATAAAGGGATTTAATCCCGACTTGAAAAAAATGAGGGTAAACCCACACAGCTCAAACTGGTAGAGCACAAAGCCACCGCTGCTGGACAGCATGTCCTGCACCAAGGAGATGCCCAGGGGCAGGCAGCACACCAGGACGGAGAGCACGATGACCACGCACGTCACCACCGCCTTGGAGTCTTTGGCCGTGGCCAGGTTGACGGCCGAGGCCAGCGGGAGCCGGCCAGCGAGCTTGGCGTGGCCGTGGGCTGCCTTGGTGCAGCTCTGGGTCCTGTACAGGGCGGGGACGGCCCCGGGCCCCGCGAAGGGCTCAGCCCTGGGGGTGCCCGCGGCCACCGCGGGCGGGCACTTCCTCGCCCGCGCGTTCCTGCGCAGGGCCTGGGCGATCATCACGTAGGACACGGACACGACGGCCACGCAGCAGATGAAGTCGGTGACGTAGAGGTAGAGGATGAGCCGGCCCTGTCCGCTGGGCAGGCTGGCCATGGGCAGGCAGAGGCGGGAGCCGCGGGTGCGCAGCGTGGCCAGCGTGGCCAGGGTGAAGCTGGCGGCCCAGAGCAGCAGCGTGAGCAGCAGCGAGCAGGGCGCGGAGGCGGCGCGGTGCGGATGCTTGCCCAGCACCATGCGCAGCCGGTGCAGCGCGATCACCGCCACCGTCTTGAGCGACATGATGATGAAGCCGGAGCTGGTGAGGTGGAAGGTGAAGCAGAAGGTGCCGGGCACGCCGCGGGCCGGGCCGAAGAACAGGACGAAGGCGAACATGGGGGCGGCCACGCCGCAGATGAAGAGGTCGCAGAAGGAGAGGTTGAGGATCATGAAGTCGAAGTCGGTGCGGAATTTCCGGAGGGCCGGGTCGAAGAAGGAGAGCAGC
>VZTA01022789.1:1203478-1252039 GCA_013398855.1 Mohoua ochrocephala | reverse complement strand
GGGGAGCGGCGGTGATGCGAGCGGCTGGAGCGGCACAGAGGGTGGTTTAGAGAATCACAGAAGGGTTTGGGTGGGAAGGAGACTGCAAGACCATCTCGTTCCTCTCCCTGCCAGGGGCAGAGACACCTTACACTAGCCCGGGTTGCTCCAAGCCCTGTCCAACCTGACCGTGGACACTCCCAGGGATGGGGCAGCCACGGCTTCCCTGAGCAATCTGTGCCAGGGCCTCACCAACCTTACAGGGAAGTATTTCTGCCTAATATCCAATCTAAACCTGCTCTCTTTCAATTTGAACTCATTCTACATTGTCCTGGCACATGATCTTGTAAGGAGTCTTGCCTCATCTTTCATGTAAGTTCCCTTCAGGTACTGGAAGGCTGCAATTAGGTCACCCTGAAGCTTCTCTTGTCCAGGCTGAACAATCCCAATTCTCCCAGCCTTTCCTCACAGCAGAGCTGCTCCATCCCTCTGATCATCTTAGTGCCTCCTCTGTACTTGCTCCAACAGCTCCCTGTGTTGGGACCCCAGAGCTGGATGCAGTGTTCCAGGTGGGGTCTTCCCAGAGCAGAGGATCTGTGCTGACTGTGCACCAACAAAACACCTGCCCCAACCCAAAACCTGTTCAGCATCAACATCAAAGTTCTGCACGCTGCCTCCTGCCCTGCTTGCGCTTTTGCATCACTTTCCTGAGCCAGCTCAGTGGGGCCAGGGTGCTCTTTGTATTTGCTCAGCAGCACAGGATCTAAGGCAAAGCATCTTCTATGTTCCCAGAGGGAGGGAAAACATAATCAGCATCATTTCTTTATCTGTTTGCTGCCAACTGCTATCACAAATATAGTAATGATGGAGAGTGTTGGATATCTGAGCATTATAAAGGGATGGTTTTGAAGTACTTACAGGGCCATGAGGGCGAGGAAACGCTCGGCGCACGTTCTCCAAGGCAGACACAGCTGAGGGGCCTCCATGGCACTGGAAATCCAGGTGCAAGAGATCAAAATCCAGCCAGGCGAGGCACAAAAGCACTATGAAAATACAGTAGATCCAGTCTTTCTGACTTATGCATGGCACTTGTCTCACAATCGATATATATACATTAATCTATTGTTTTAACAACCATCCCCTACCCCAGGTGCTTTGCAGAACCATCCAGACAGCCACAAGTGTGCAAGTTTGACACCTGGCAGCTTCCCAGTGCCACCTGCCTGTTTATTTTTCAACACATTCCTTTCTAAAGCCCAGAGCAATGTTTTTATAACTCTCTGGCTGGTGACAGCGGCCTGGCCCGTGAGCCTTTGCCTGCTAAACACAGTCCCAGTGGGAATGGGGGTGGGTTTGTTCTCAGGGCAAATGCCAGCAGTTGGCTGCAGCAGTGCCTTGCAACCTGGGCAGGTGCATTTTGCCTTGGTTTTATCCTTAAACTGGTTGCGTACAGGAGGGGGAAGGTCCAAAAACCAAAACATGGTTTCCTGTGGCTTCAAGTTATGTTCTCTTTCAGCTTGGCTGCCACTTAATTTTCCCTTACTTGCATTTTTGTTCTCCAGTTGTGGTTAATTTGAAATCTGTGGGTGAATCTTGGCCCTCCTGAGTAAGAGTTGCTTTCTCATTGACAAGCTGGGATGTCCCTCCTTGACTTTTCTTATTTATAAACATCAGAGGACGCTGAATTACGGGATTAAACAAGAGTGACAAAATATTAGCCTGAGGCAAGAGTGGGGTTGTTTTACTCCTCTACAGTTATTAACTGTGGTTTGAAATGAAGGGGAAAGTGTAGCTGGATCAGAGGCCGAGAGCCTCAAACATTCCAGCAGAAAAGGAGAAGGGATTGTTCTCAGGGAGGAAGGGAATGAGCTGAGGCAAAAAGGATCTCCACGGGAGCACAAAGCCCTGCCCAGCCCCTTTGGCACAGCAAAGTGTCTCACCAGCCCGTCCCCTTTGAAAAAGACTTTTTAGCTTTTAAAAGAACTGCCAGAGTTTGGGTGGGGGAGAAAAGCAGTGGAAGAAAGTCTGTTTTGCAAGGCAGGAATCACAAGAGCAACAACTTACCTTGCACGAAGTATGAGGGTATTATTCACTCTTGGCAGCACTCAAGCCTTTCCTCAAACTAATTCCTTAAAAATCCAGTGCTCTCTACACCTATCAGGCTTCTCATTGTTCAGTCTTGGGAGTTCCTACTGCATAAGGGGAAACAATGTTCCCAAGGCATTTTTGACAACAGCCTTGTTTTGCAGATATTTACTGGAAATTACTTTTAATTGTTGAAATCTGCCCCCATCTCAGCCTAAGAATCGTACCTTGTGATTTTAACAAAAGAGTTCGAGGGGGAAGCAGCTGGAACAATAAAAGGGGAAATTAATCCAGAAAAAAAAATCAAAATAAAAGCCAGGAGAGAATAAATTAGAGCAGCAGCGAAAAGCTTTTACCAGAACCCTTTCAGGGTGAACTCAGCTGGGCTTCTACCTGGATTTACTGTAATCTGAGTGCACTTATTGCTAGAACAGATTTATTGGGTTTATTGCTGGCTTTCCTAAGAATGCCAATCAGAAATGATGGCATCTCATATTCCCCAAGGGAAATGTGTGTCCAGCTCCAACTGCAGCAGCAAAATCTGCTCAGCAACATTCTACATCTTCCACAGAGCTTGTCTTTGACATTAAACCAGGCTGTGAAACTACCACTGCACCAAGACCCTGAGGACCTTGCCTTGGATTAACCACCTGGAACCCCTTCCTTGGAGCATGGATTCCTTTGCCTGCTGGCAACCTGGAAGCCTAGAGCAGGCTGAGGTGAAATTCCCCTCCTTTTATAAGAAATCCCCAAAAGTTGTCTTCCAGGTACTGCAGGATGCCGTGAGGGTGTAAAACACATCAGCTGGTGACCCACAGCAGGGTTAGAGTTAAAATCTCCCCAGGACAGTGGCCAGCAAACCCTTCTACTGCCATGTGGCTTTATCTTCCCTCTTGCATCTTACCAGATTATTGTGTTTTCCACAGCCCTGGGGAAAAGGGAGCTGGAGGCTCTGCTGCAGGATTCCAGGAAGCCTGAAGCTGTGGAAGGAAGTGTGAGACTGAGCAGGGTGTGGGATGTTGGGGATGCCTAACTGTGAAAAACTGACAGGAGACATCATCACATCAGCCAGTGCACCCAGCACAGCAGTCCCAGCAGCCTGGGAAAGAAGTAAGGAGGAGGACAGGGAGATACCTGGACACAACAGGAACACAGTCAAAATATACCAGAAATAAGGAACTTCATCCCCTTTGCCTCTTTAATTAAAACCCAAACCCATCCATCCATGAACTTGTTAGCAACACAATCCACCAATGCTGAGACTGTGGCACCACCCAAAAGCACAGGTTAAGTCTTATTTGCCTACTTGGTAATTTTCTTATCTATTTTTTATCAAAATCAGCATCAAATATACCCACCTGATTATGGAAATATGGGAGATCACACCACTTAATGGCCTAGCAAGAGTCACTGAGCAGTACATCACTGGTAACTTGAGCTCTTAGAAACCAAACTCCCAAGAAACCAAAAAAAACCCCCAACCCCAAAAACCGAAACACCTCTCAAACCCCCCCCAAATTCTGCCTTACATCTCTGCCCTTCCTTGGTGCTTCACTGAGGTGGTCACAGGTTATCTGTGCAGTCTGACACATGGTCACTAAGGATGTTGAGGCTATCAAACCATCTCCAAGGTATTTTTCCATCTCCTTTCCTGTTCCAAGGGGAAAAATTCTCTCTTCTTGTGCTAGAAATCTCTCCCTGTCCAGACTGAGGTACTGCAGTTGGTTCATCTCAACAGCTTTAGGGAAGAGACAGGGTAAGACATCAGTGATGGAAGTTCAGAACTCAGGATGTGGGTGTTGCTTGGGGAAACGTAGGGAATAAATCCAGTAACAGAGTTGTGGTATTTGGTGAAGATTGGGCAGTAAAAAATTGTTCCTGCATTTTCAGGACAGGAGACTAACAACCCTTCCCTCACCAAGTCAATCAATACAAGTTTGCTCACAGGAGCACAGGTGTGTTTTATCCTACAGAAGTGTATTTTGAACAGGTGCTCTATTTACTGGTGGTCTGTTTGGATAAAGCAATTTACTGCGGATTTATAAGGTGTTGGGAATTAATCCACTCCTGACCACAGCGTGATTCCCTACAGTGCACTGCATCCTGCACTCAATTCCAGCTACACCCTGACTAAGGAAAGAAACTCCCAAGTACAGCACAAAGCAGCAGAGCTGCACAACAGCACGTGCAGTATCTGCTCCAGCACTTCACCAGCCAAGGCCTCCTTTACAGATGATCCTCTGCAGCAAATGCTTTCCATCACTTGTAAAGATTTAATTCTATCAGCAAAACCCTCTCCAACACAAAGTAGCTTCTCCAGTTTTCAGCAGTTAACAAGTGTTTTCCTGGAGCAAGGTATTTTTCCATAAATGTAAAAGCTGACTTCCCAGACATTAGAACGAGATCTTTAATTAATCCTTAATGTTGCCTTATCTCACTACCAAATCCCAGGACAAACACAGGCTTCATCCAAAAGCTCAAAAGCACTGTAAAAACCTGAAGTTACGGTCTCGAACCAACAAATTTCCTCTTTAGAAATACAGGAAGATGCAGTAGTTACAAACAGTCCATTTATTGGGTCTTAAACTACGTACACAATCGAAATCATAATTTTGGCACTACGCTATACAGTGGTTACATCCGTGTGCTGACACTCCTTAAATACTGCCCCAGGAGCACTGCTGTGCTTGGGAGTCTGGGATGAGCCACACAAAGGTCCCAGTGCTCCTGGGGGGTTTTGCATGAAAGATGAAACACACACCAGTTTATGAGTTATTTCCATGTACCTCACATTCTATGAATGGGTCACACCAGAGTATGTGATGTCAGCATGGAGAAATGGCCACACGTGTTGCAGTAAAATCCGAATGAGACACAGTCATGAGATACAGGAAAAGCAAAACAAACCCTCTCAGACACAAAGAGATATTCTGTTAAAGAAAATAATTTAAAAAACTAAGAATGGCATTTGATTTGATACAAAAGCCAGAACCACTACTGTATTAACATCTAAGTATGAATCTTTACAAATTAATCTCACAATGGTGTTATGTAAAAGGTTGCAAACTGTACAATGTTTTGTCAATGCAATGCCTCTACAATTTATACAGTCCTTTACAACTATGTAACACATATTAAACAGGTTGTTAAACAGCCAATTGATACCAGTCTCTGAACAAAGCTGCAGGCAAAAAAACACAGAGCTTCCACAATCTTCAAACGAGATATGCTTGCTCAATCTTTAGGAGAGTACACTGTTAAAAACTGCCTTTCCACACTGTGCATACGTTTCATTCCGTGAATTCAACCACCACTAACAGTCCATCATTTCCTATCTGTGGGCTCTAATTACATGGAAACACCCATAGTCTTTCCCTCTTAAAAAGATGCAGAGAATCATAGATTCCTTTATTCCACGCGTGGCCAAGACACCCCCGAAGGCCCGGCCAGGCAGCAGGAGCCGCCCGTGCTGCGTCCCGCCACCCCTGCACTGCACAGAGCTCAGCTATTTACATTTGCACAAGGGAGAGAATACAAAAAGGCAATGCTGCCCTGAGGTGGACTGGATGGTACTCAAATCCCAGTAGTGAAAAATAAAACTCTGAGGAAGGCAGGCTCCCGGGGCTGTGTGCGGACTGGGGGAGGAGTTGCATCGGCAGAATTGGAGAGCTCCACCGAGGAAATTCCGGTTTGCGGCACTCTCTGGTTCTGCATATCCTTAATGCTGGGAACAGGGGGCAGGAGGAGGGGGTGAGGGATGTGCAGTGTAAGTCACTGTGTGCAAGGAAGCAGAAACAAGACTGATGTGTGATGCAGGCCAAGGAGAAGGGTCTTGCCATGGACTCACGATCAGGTCCTGCAGGTGCAGCCTCGGGGCTCCCCCGGCTGCTCCCTGGGGAGGTGAAATTCCTTTTGAATAGAACCAGGTCTCTACGTTTGTATTTAAAAGTGGTTTTGATTAGGCATCAGGATTCCAGCACAAAGTTCTCTACATGATCAATTTCTTTTGAGTTTCCTTTATTTTGCAGAAAAATTCCTACATCCTCATTTTCCCCAGGAGAAACCTGAAAAGAAAGAAGCAAGAGTTCAAAACACAAATATTGCCTCATGCCCTTGTTCATATGAAAAGATAAATTAAAGTTTCCCTCGGAATACTGTCACAAAACATCACAATACAATAGAGATGGGAATCTTGCAGTGTAACAAAGAGAAACCCCAGGAATGGATTCACTCTTTGGGGACATGCCTGTGTGAAGAGCCCTGGCTGCAAAGCCAGAGTGTGGAAGAGGAAACCGAGTGGTAGCAGCCATTCCCCATCCTGAGATGTAGGTGATAGACTGGACTGGGTGGTGTAAAGTCCTCAGAGGCATCAGAAGTACAAAGCAGTGCTTTAGGGACACTGCCATGCATTTAAAAGGCAGCCAACTGGCAGAAAATGGAGAAAAGGAACATCAATATTCAAGAAAAGAAGTGTAAATGTCTTAGCAAAGCACAGGGATGCACAGAAAGATGGGCAATATTTAAAATATTTAACCAAAAATAAATCTGACCGAAACCACTGGAGGGGCAAGGGCCAGAAATTTGGCTGCAGCATTTTCCCTGTGGCTAAGGATTCTTCCCTACTCTGGAGCAGAATTCCTAAGAGTGAAATTTATGCCAAAACCCATCAGCTGACCCACCTATGCATAATAGCAGGGTGAAACCAGGAGGTCAGTGAGCACCAGGAGCTGGTCATCCGTGAACTGCTGCTTGTGCTCCTGCCAATTGTCGTGGTGGGTCCTCCGGAAATTGGACAGCGTTTTCTTCACAGTCATCTGTGAAGCACAATTGGGATGGAGCTCTGTCAGTCAGGGATCCCAGCTCCACACCAAAACCAACGTTGGATACAACAAACACAACTGCTCAGTACCACCAAGGGTTGGAGCAGACCCAGAGGACAGGAGGGCTCTGGGGAATTCAGCCCAGGATTTCAATTTTCACAGTTCTGGTTAGTCTTTTGACCAGGGTCATGACTCCAACATTCTTATAAAAAGGATTCCTGGACCTACAATTTTGAGCTGGGAAACCTTTAGAGATTCTTATAAAATAAAAGCCAAGTGCTTTTCCCTCACTGCCTTTTCCTTGGGTGTTTCAAACGGGTGTTTTTGGTCTGAAAACATCTAAGGATTTCTTCATCTCACTCCTCTGGCTAAAACAGCAAAGGTCAACAAAACCCAACAGACTGGACAAAAAAAAAAAAAAAGTTGAAGGCAACTATTTCTTTAAAAACTTATTTCTAGGGCAGCTTATAACACTTTGTTTTAAAAATTCCAGACTGATGTTTTGGTTCAGGTTGATGTTTCCTAGAATGGCATACACAAAAGGGACATCTTTAATGAAAAAACCCCCCCACTTCCTCATTATAAATACAGTTATTGCAGCTTCAATTTAATGCCTTAAATTTGAAAGCAAGGATAGATCTACCACAAAAAATATTTTAAAGCAGTCCATGCTTTAAAACCGTTTTCAGTCATTGAGTAAAAAGCAGCAGAAATAAAATTTCTTAATAGGTTCCTATGCTTTTCTAGGAAAAGAGAGCTAAGAATGAGTCACAGGTATTCAGCTGTGTTCTGTTGAGTAGAGAACTTGTGTATTTTTACCTCAATGGGCTGGGGGTCATTGAGGTGGGCACTGAGATCCATGAGGAGCTGTGGCATCCAGGTGGGCACATCGTAGGGGCTGGACAGGATGCAGGCGCTGAGCCCCAGGACGCCGGCGTGGCGCTTCACCAGGTCTGCAAACACAGGGCATCAACCCACACCAGTTAAAGGA
Organism: Mohoua ochrocephala; assembly: GCA_013398855.1. Classification (NCBI taxonomy): domain Eukaryota; kingdom Metazoa; phylum Chordata; class Aves; order Passeriformes; family Acanthizidae; genus Mohoua; species Mohoua ochrocephala. The sequence continues at coordinate 1,244,164 of VZTA01022789.1, read as the reverse complement.
AATCAGCAACAACCCCCTGGCACAGCAGAGACCTCCAGCTTCTGGAGAAATCCAGAGAGGTCTACGGACACAAACTTATGGACCTCCAGACTGGTTCTGCTTCCTTACTCAGAATCCCACATTCATTCTTATATCTTTAATTTTTTACACTCTTCCATTGGAAATCAATCTGCAACTGCTGGACACTTTATAAACATTTCCAATGAGCTTCCCTCTCTCAAAGAATCTCATGAATAACTCATGAACGACATCTCCATGTTCCCTATTTCGGCATTCAGAGTGTTTTCTCAAATCCCAGAACTACTGGACAACATGGAAACCCATTTCTGGGTCAAATGACTGTGACTCAGATGCATTAAATGTCCAGGCAGAAGCCAAAGCTCCAAATCAAGGTTAACTAAGGGGGTTTTTGTTCTCTTTTATTTTTTGGTTGGTTGTTTTGTGGGTGTTTTTTTTTTAGAATAAAAACCCCACACTGCTAACAAATAGAAGGTAAGGTGGGCAAGGAGTGAAACGATGTTGTGTCAGCCAAGGAACTTTATTTACTGAGGAACTTGCTATCCCTCATCACCTGCATTCTTATCTCTGTGAACTGGAAACTGGAAAAACCTCTTTACTGTTAATTCTAAGAGAGTAAGAAATTAATTTAATATAGGAATGCATAATAAAAATATTTGCTTTTGCTGTGTATTCTTATTCACCATTTATGTTGCAAATCGCATTCTATGGCAGTCTGTGCAACACAAAACACCGATTTCTTCCTGAGCTGCATTCAGCCTTGGAAACATTTCCTTACCCCCTGAAGGGATTGTGTCCCCCACTGAGGCCAGGTCCCTCTTCCTCTTCTTGGGGAGCCTCATCTTGCAGAGCTGCTCGAAGTGAGTCTGCATGGGCCCGTCCATGGTGAGGAAGTTGCACTGCAGGAGCCCGCTGAGCGTGGTGGCAGCCATCTCCCTCACCTGGGCACAGGTGGGACAGAACACCATTTATTTATGCCATCACTGCCCTTGCAAGCACACCCAACTAACCCAAGCGAGCAAACTCCGCTCAGCAAAAGCCTTTGAAGTATTATCCTGCTATTAATAGTTTCTTATAGGGCTCTTTAAAATTAATAAACGTGCTCTGCTGTAATATAGAGCTACTGTCACAAAATTTGCCATAAAGCGACCTGCTACTCAAGCAAATAGTGTAATTTAACTCTGCTGTCAGTAGAGGAGCTTTAGAAAGTTTAAAAACAAAGTTTGACCGAGACCAAATAAGCAACCTGCTTCACAAAATTCCTAACAGGCTCTGTATTGACATCGGTTTTAAAGTGGGCTTTATTCAAAAGCATTAAGTTTTAACCCTGACAAAAGCAGAAGAGCTTTTCCAAGAAAAGGCAGGAGGAATGTTCCAGAGACTCCGCTGATTCTGTTCTACCCACAGCACAAGAATTCTTTGAAAGACACAACAGATGCTGGATTAATAAGCAACAAAATGAACTTTATGGTCGACAACTCAGTTCTGTAATGCTCCAGCATGATACACTTCCTTGTCTCAAGTACCAGATCTCTGCACTACATGAATAAAACCAGAAATCCAGGCTGGAAAAATATTCTTCTCAAGGGTAACACAGAAACCCCAAAGAACAAGACTAAACTTCGTTTTCATCTAATTACCAAGCCATTCAAAATACAGACCTCCTTTTCCATTCCTTTGAAAGTAGCCACAGCACCCTGTTAGTGAATTCCGAGTAGAGACAACTCATCCTTGCTTTTAAAAACAAGTGACTAACCCAGCGGTATCACTAATTTCTCTCATCTCCTCAAATCTCCCAAAGCCAGGAAGTTATAGACGTGTAAAACTGTATTTAAATTGGGAGTCCCTCCAAAACTCACTCCCACTTTCCATAATTACATTCTGACAAAAGCCTCCCAACATTTACAAACTTGCAAACCAAATCAACTGGTTGAGATGCTGCCACCAGATTTTTGGTAGGTACATTCTGTCACAGGTAACTGCAAACAGAACATTTGTCTCTGTGGAGCACAAACACCTCCCCAGTGCTCTGAATCCAATGCAGCAGATTATAATAATAAATCACATCCTTGAACACGATGTTCTGAGCCTCACAAAGCCATAAGTACAGCTGCAAGAGCTGCAATAATTAAACAGAGGAAGTTCAAATAAGCTCTCGAGACTCCAGCCCATTCCATTTAAATTTCTACAAGGTACTATTCTAACGTGATCTACTTTGCTGATAGTGAAGAAGGATGAGGTGAGAGGCTGGCAGTGTTGTTTATCAGCAGTTTGTGAGTCCCTGAAGAGCCGAGCTATTAAATGAGACGTGACGTGCTAATACAAGAGCCAGACACAAAGCAGCTCGGCTGGGAAGTGAGCGAGCTCCTGGGAGAGCTGGGCTCATTTACATCCCTACTCCCCGTATTACAACCACTTTAATTTCTAAATTAATCACCCAGCTAGAAGGAACACTTTGCTGTGAGGAGCACCTGGAAGCAAAGCCTATAAAATCATTCAGGAAGCAGCTGATCGCTCACCACCTCTGGCACTAAATGATTTATAAGTGATCACACTCATGGTGAAATACAGAATACAAAAACTACAGAGGAATCTCCCCATCACCTATGGGGTTTGGGTTTTTTTGGTCAGAAGGGACTGACCAAGGTCTATAAAAGTGCAACAACATCAGAAAAAAACCACTCAACAGCACCAGCCAACCAAACCCAACTGCAGAAGTTGCAAGGGGCTACTTAAACAGAGAGAAAATACTCTCATTCCTATAAAATTGCAGTGCAATATGAGAAAGGCTTATCAAGACATGAGTGCTGTGCATATTAGAACAATCATCATCAGGTCTGGCCCTTTGTATCAAAATAAGAAAAAAAAAAAGTATTTTAAAATCCAAGAACCAAAACCTCAGTTCTACAGAGCAAAGACACCAAATCCTAGTTAAAGCTAATGATTGTCATCTTAAAAAATCCAGCATCCAAAAGCTACACAGGAATTACTCAGCAGGACACCGCATCTTGTCAGTTATTACCAAGAAAGAACAAGATTACTTTTCAGAGAAAGGTGAAAGCTTCCATGGCAACAGCATGATCCAGAGTGGTTATGAGCACAGGTAGGCTTTTTTGGATTTGCACCTCTGCGGTGCAGAGGGATAATTTGGTACATTTAGAATAACTGGATAAATTGCATTCAAGTGAATAAGAGGCATTTTTCAAAATGGTGTGAGATTATGAGGTAAGTGTTCTGACAAACAACTTCTGTAGGATTGCAAGGTGATGCAGAATCTTCCTTCTAGAAGAAAAAAGCACCCAAAAGTAGGATTCCATTGATATTTGCCAACTGCACAAACGCCAGGGAGAATGATGGTGCAGGGGAGATGGGCCAGGCAGGAGATTCACACTAAAGATTCTTCACTGTGCTTAAACATGACTTAAGTTCATACCATTTAACACAAGCCCCTCAGTTCTAGGTAGTTCTTCGTGTAAACATAAAGAGTATTTTTGTCATTAATATGGGATTAGATGGGAAGCGGACCTCTAGAGTAATAAATAGTGGTTTCACACACTTTCCACACAGGAAGGGATTTGACCTTGTTGGATGTTGAATTTTCTACCAACACACATTTATAGTGAAATTAATAATATCCCTATTTCATGTACTGAAACCAAGCTCCAAGCAATGCACCTTTCTGTGAAAAAGTAGAAGCAATGGAACTTTTAAAAAAATCACTAATGGAATATTTTATTATCAACTGTTTTCCTGGAATGAATACGAAAGAAACAAATCCTATAAAGCCCATTTTCGAAGTAGGAAGAATGCTGAGCTAGAAATACCTCCTGGATTAATTTCCATGTCAGCTTTTCCATAAAACTGGACAAAGGCAAGAAATAGTGGTGTGAAAGCAGTGCAGAGAAAGGATCACTTGCCTCGAGCTGCTCATCTTCCAGGAGTTTTATCACCAGCCACCTGATGTCATTGACTGCCTCGCTGTTGTTGAGGAAGATGAAGAGATTGTAGAACACCATGGTCTGGAGGTAGGTTAAGATGGTGTATCGGGCATGCCAAGAATTGCTTCTTGCTGTCTGCAGTGAATAAATCAGGGTGAGAAGGCAAAAGTGTCAAAAAAAGCAGCCCCCTGATGGAAAGTGAACAATATTTAAGAAAAAAGCTTCTGGGGGCAGTTGCAAAGAACTTCCTTTATCCAGGTAATTTTGTTTCGTACACCTTTTATCTCCAAAGCAGGCAGTTATTATTTAGGTAATAATTTTCACAGGCTTCACTTCCAAAACAGATTGTTAAACAGACATATATTGTAANAAAAATCAGATTCAAGGGCAGTTCTTTAGCTGAAGATTCATCCTGAAACTGGATTTTGAATTTTTATGCTCATGAGGAGACTTAAAGTGATCCACTACTGAACCAAATGTTAATATATCAAAATGCTGTTCAATTTGTTATCGAAATTAAGTGGTTTAAATGTTAAACAAGACACACTTAGTAAGTGCTTTAAAACGCTTTAAATAAACTCTTCCAGATCTAAATCAGTATTTGATTTGCTTAGAATCGTAAGTATTGTACACTCTTCAATAAAAAGCAGAGGGTGCCTGAGATGAGAAGCAGCTTTAAGCTGTCTAGACCACACTCACTTGTTTTAGCACCTGAAGTACCAAAGGCACTTGCTGAGGATACAGCAAACCCTGAGACATCAAGGACAAACACATCTTAGCATCTCTTTTGAGCTCATCGTAGCTGTTGTCGTTCTCCACGGGTGCAATCTAAATAAGAGCAGGGAGGGAACAAAACCCTGTTAGTAAACAGGCACTGGTGAGAGCCAAATCCTCAAAGAAAGGTAATCTCATGAAAGGACAGCTGTCTAGGAAACATACATTCAACATAATGCTGAAAGATTAGGTTAACTGGGAAAAACAACCAATATGACATTAAATATTCTCAGTAAATAAGATATCCCGGGGAGACTTTGGTTCCCCACTGCCATTCTCTTGGTATCAAACCCAATTAAATTCAGGTTTTAGATCCAGGTCCAAAACTGAGAGAAAAGGGAACTTTATCAAGTCCCCTTTCGTTTCAATAAACCTTTATTTTGTGGTCACATAGATTATTGTTGGGTAATTTGTTGATGTTTGTGCACTTTGGGCACACAAGTATGGATTATTTCAGAGAGGTAAGACTGGACGACACAGATTCAAAGAATACAAGAATTAGAAGAACAACAGAAGCTGCTTAGAAAGAATTGTGTAGTCAGGGAACAAAAGAAAATAACTCCAGGTCCCTTAGAGAATCATGGAATGGTTTGGGTTGGAAGGGACCAAAAGATGACCCAGTTCCAGCCCCCTGCCATGGGCAGGGGCACCTTCCACTAGAGCTGGTTGTTCAATGCCCCCATCCAACCTGGCCTTGGAATATTAAATATATATATATATATAAATAAAATCACTTCAGTATATTTATACGAGCCTTTTTAAAATCAAACGTAACCAATAAAGGAGAAATTAAAGGATGTACCTTGAAAAACAAAGGTAACAGCTGGAGTTGCTCTGTGACAGCTGTAGAGAAAGATCGCCCTGCACTCGCCATCAACCACTTCAGAACTGTTTGAACAAAGAGAAACAATCGCTGATCAAGAAGAAAAATATTAACAATTCTGCTACACAATTCGCAGACATCAATCATCATATCCCAAAATACTCCCCCATTCCTTGACCTCCTTAACTCACTTGTTTTCAAGAGTTTAATGCCCTGAGTTCGCTCATCTTGTTCACCGACTCCGTTCTCTTCCATTACATGATTCTGGATTTCTTCATCTGCTTCCATGAGGGGTTTGAGGTTTTCAAGTATGCGGGTAGTAAATTCATGGACACGAGGAGATTTAGTTGCAGCAGTGTTTGGCAAGGAAACATCTATCATGAATATGTAGGTCAACACACTGAAAAAACAAACAAAGCCAGCAGGAACACACAGTGAGCACGACTCTTGTCCACAGAACAGTGACCTGTGAACTCCAAATGATCTGAGATCAATTGGGTGACCTTTGAGGGTTAATACTTAAGAGAAAAATTCCTCTCATCTTCACTTCAAAGCTATTTAAACCCAAATGTTTCTTTGAAGAACTTTAGACATGTCATACATAAACACAGACAATAAATTGGTGAGGCCCTGGCACAGGTTGCCCAGAGAAGCTCTGGCTGCCCCATCCGTGGAAGTGCCCAAGGCCAGGTTGGACAGGGCTTGGAGCAACCTGGGATAGTGGAAAGTGTCCCTACCCCATGGCAAGGGGTGGGACTGGAGATCTTTAAGGTCCCTCCCAACCAAAATCATTCTATGATTCTACAAATAAAAGACAAAAACAGAGAAGTCATCTGAAATTTCTGAAGCAAGTCTGTTAATAATTTCTGTGATTTTTGTTACAAGCATTAATGCTTTTCAGTGTAGCTATTTAGCTACTCAATTACCAAATAAAATGAAGAGCTAAAACCCCTCAAGGACTGCAGCAGACAACACTGACCTTCCTATTCTCTCTCGGACGTTCTTGTAGACCTGGGTGAGTTTGGGCTCCAGGTACTTGAGCAGCCTGTGCAGCAGCTCTGGCACTCTCCACTCCTGCTGGGCAAGGCCCCCTTGCAGCACATAAAGTCGGCTGGGAATCAGAACAGCTCATCTTTAGTCATACGGAACATTCCTCCTTCCCCAGTCCCCTCCAGACTTTGTTTGGGAACGTGCACCTGTGTGTCAGTGCATCAGAGCATCCTTCAATGAGCAAAGATGAGTAAAAACTGCCCAGTGAAACAACAGTACTGCTGCTCTGCCAGTCCCAAACCTTCCCATCCTGTTAATTGAGTTATGTTAAAAAAATAATCACAAAGAACCTGCCATTGTGTGGGGAAAGCTAATTGGAAAGCAGTGCCTTTGTTCCCCTCCCTTACAAGGCAGCTGGCACAGCAGCCTCTCAATACAGCTCATCCAGGCTGTAGTTCCTCCTCTATCCAACCACAATAAAACAGTTCAAATTTATTTTACCAGGCATCTACAAATGATCCTCCTTCACCACTCAGTGGAGATTCCAACAGCAATTCAAACAACCAGTGCAGTTTCCTAGGATCTCTGCTCTCCTGGAAAAGAAGAGGGAGCAGAGATATAAGCAAATTAGGGGGTTTTAAAATGTAAATAACGTATAAAATAAGGTATCAACAAGGAAAGTTATGACAGAGATTTTCTTTGCATCCCTCGGGTTTATTCTATTAAGCAAGGGCAACGTCCAGCATCTTTTCACAATGAACCTCAATAGGAGGAAAACCCAATAAAACGATACACAGTTCTAATTAATTGGTAAATACAATCTGAATAGAAGGAATTTTAGCTTCATTTTTGACATATCTGAATAACCGTGTCTGAATTTTGCTAATTAGAGTTCTGGCTGACAAACTACACTGAGTTCTGCTGAGTGACTTGAAAGAAGTATTGAGCCAAGATATCTGTGGCCTATCACTGACCCTGCTGCCCAGCACCACAGCTCCCAGTTCGCTCCAGGAATGTTAATCCACAGTGGATCCAGCTTTAGGAGACAAAAAGTGGGATACTTACACAGGAGGTGGCAATGCAGGTGCCCCAGTCATTGTATGTTTCCACTGTGATGTTGGATAAAGCCGTTCGAAGCAACGGACACAGAAGCTTCCAAAGTTTTTCCACCTGCCCAGCAAAAACACAACAGACAAGATTTTGCTGTTTAGGGATCTCAAACCCAGCTCGGATACTAAAATGTCTTCTTTATTTTTGTTCTGATTCTCCCAGGATTATTTTTTTGGCATAGAGATTCAGCATGGACAGCCAGGCCTACGTTAAATAAATATTTAATAGTCCAAGGTGGACATAAGCACTTCTTCCTATTGGAAATTACAAACCACGTCAGCTTTGCCATCTCCTCAACAGCAAACTGTTCCTACTTTTAATACTGGAACATTTTCCTAACACTTGGCAAGAACAGGCACCAAACCAAGCAATGAATCGTGCTCCAAGTTTGGCAATCAAGACCTCAACTTTGTTTAAATGGGTTAATAATTCAAAATTACTCCTTAACTTCCAAGAATCACTCAAAAATACTGCTCCAGCACCTTCTCAAAGGTCCAGTGTTTAGAACCTCTTATCAGGCCAGCTATGATTTCAGCTAGACATCTCTGGGTGCTTTCGTGGGAGTCTGTGACCAGTTGCTCCAAGTGGGGCTGAAGAACTGGCAAAAAGGCATCATCAAAGTTTCTGAAAAGGCCCTGGAAAACAAGAGGGGAAAGGGTCTTCAGGAATTATCCAAAACACTGTCTTCCCAAGAACATCGTGAAATTGTGAAATATCTGAGTTTGAAGATGTAGAAAGTGAAATTACTTTGCTTTTTTTAACAGCATTATACACCAGTGCCCTCCAGACTATTACATTACTCTAAATATGTTTCCCTAAGTAGTTAATCAGAAGAGAGGATTAATAGGATTACCCAGAGCAGCTTTAAAAATCAACATTTTGCAGCAGTATGAGCCCAGCAGTCTATGGCTTCTCCATGTTCTGGGAATTGTAACAAAATGAGAGCAATTTAGTGATTGAACTCCCCTTACCTTGAAGAGGCAAAATCTGCGAGGATTAAATTTGTCCTTTCCCTTTCTGTCTTCTAAAGACAAAAATTTTATTAACTGCTCAACAAACTTGGGATCAGAAAAGTGATCATATATAATTTGTTCTGCCTGCAACAGGAAGAAAAAGAAAAGGATTAGCTTTGAGGTGTTCGCTCGTCACAGTGATATCCCAGTCTTTCCAAGTCCCATGTTTCACTTGCATTCTCAAGGAAAGAAATCATGCCTCGGGTATCCCATTTCCCCCTTCATTTTATCGGGGATTATCACAACCCCTAAAAATTAGTCTTTCCCACTGTCATTAATGACCTTGTTCTCAACTCTGATTATGATTTGAAAGGGAACAAGAAAGTGCTCATTAATACAATTATTCCGTGATCCCTGACAAAAAAGCAGCAATACATCAAATTAATAATTCCTTCTCGTATGCTGACACAGTACGAAGTAGAAAAATACAATTAAAAGTATCTTGTGGGGATCTCCACAGTAATCTGTGGACAATATTAAGAGAAGAAAGGAGAGGTACTATTAAAAACCCCACAAACTTGCAGCTCTTACCTCTGTCAGCTCATCTCTCCTTCGCCCAAGCTTTGGTTGCTGCTCAACTGGAGCATAAACTGTCATAGTTCTGAGCATTAAAAACAAAAGAGAAGTAATAAAAAGTTAAAATAAAAATAAAAATACACTAGAACATGTTGTTGCTTTCTATGTGGTTGTGTTCTATGTTCTCAATATTAAATAGGATTTATCCTCAACTCCAAAAGATTGAAACTTAAAGAAGAAAATTTACAACAGAACAAAGTTTGTTATTAAAAGTTTTGCTATACAAGCAATTCAGAATTACTAGGGTTAGAATACTCTACATATATGTAATTTCCAATATGCATATTTCATTTTAACACAGCAGCAGTTAAACAGCCACGTGGAATTTGGGCCTACAGCCCATTTAGAGAGAAAAGGGTAGAAAAGAAATAATAAACAAAAAGCCTCAAACCAACCACCACAAAAACCCATCCAGAAATGGTAAAACAAGCAAGGAGCACAAAGGACAAAATCAATTGGTTTTTTTTTGTGGTTCAATAAAAAAAATTACATCTATATAAAAATAAATATCATCATAAAACAGGATTTAATTTCCCACGGAATTTTTCCTGCTGACTCTCCTGCCAACTCCACCTCAATGCTAATGCTACTCACTGGGGCCAGGTGTAATATCCCCAGTGTGTTTTCTCCACAAAACAGCAGGATTCCCAGGCTTCCTTGGTCTTTGGTAGGCTCTGGCTGTTGTAGTGCAGCCACTGGTTGTCGGCTCTGTCACCAGCCTGGATGCTGGAAGGCTTCGGGCTCCCACCTGATCCAAGAGGAAAATCAAAATTAACACATATAAAAATGATAAAAATATATAGGAATTAAAGCGGAGACATACAAATTGTTCTCTCAAATTACAAGGTTTTCAGAGAGGAGAAAACCCCCAAAAGCAAAAAAAACCCCAAACTGAAAAAATTACCAATTATATATTACTTCTAGATCATATTACCTATTCACTTAGAACATTAACAACCAGGGAGAAAAGAAAAGCTCATGGTTCTATGTTTAATTGAACCAGAAAAGCTTTTAAAAACATTTTAGGATAAAGGTAAGATATGTCTTATATTAAATAAAACCTACTTATTTCGTAAGGGCAGATGGGCACTTTCTTGTGTGTTCTCTTAAGCTGCTTAAGAATCCCAGCCACAGCTGAGATGGCCACCTAAAGAAAAGGAAAAAAATGGGCATTAATGTATCCATTCCATACACTTCCCTCAGAAGGATGTGGCTCATCGTCCCTAAAAACTCAGTGAACACTGGAGTGAACCCACAAGGAAATAATCATGGTTATTTCAAGGGATACAGGACGTGACTTGCTTTATAGGCCAGAAAAACCTCACTAATAATTTTGGTTTAATAATTTGAATTTAATACTGTTTTAATAATTTTTGAGGGGCAAAGAAGATTTGTTTTGGGCCTCATTGAGGCAACAACAGAACAAACGAAACACATCAATGGCTCTGTTCAAATAACAAACTGCAGGTGGGAAAAGCAGCCATCTGCAAAAGAAATTCTGCAAAAGAACTTTGAAATAAATAAGGACTCAGCCCATCCCACATTTTCACAGTTTACAGATTTACATATGTCACGCTACAGCGCTGCCAAGACTGCCATTTCTTGGATTGGGAATTTTGTACACATGCGTGGCTGGAAGGGGGAGGAGGGAGTTCCACCTCAGTTTTTGTGCTTTATCCCAGCAAAACCCCACAAGCACCTGAGGTAAACCCCAAAGAGCTGCAGACCCAAAGGAAATCCTTCTCCTGGGCTCACCTTCCGAACCACAATCGCATCGTGGTTGAGACACTGCACGAAGAATTTTATGGCACGGGCGGGCAGGATCCTGTCATCCCTCAGGAGCAGCGACAGGAAGCCAATGCTTATGTGCTCGAACTTCCAGGGCCTGGGGAAAAAAATCAAATATTCAAAACAGAGTGTAAATACCACAGTTTATGTACTGGTTTTACTCAGAAATTATATGTATCAAGATTATGCAAGTACATAAATAAATGACACTGCTGTAATCAACAGGCTTAACTCATTTTGGGAAACCTCCAGTGTTCTGGGAACACCAGCTGTAAAAATGAAAAATACCTATAGGGATATGCTTTTTAATTTTTTAAACACAAACATTATGGGAACAATTAGAATCTATTTGGATGCCAGTGTTACACAGACAGAATCAGAGCTTTTTTTTATTAAAAAAATATTAAAAACCCCAGTAATAGGCCAGACTAATTAAGGAAAAAGCTTAACTCCAAGATGTGATGATGGCTTATATTAACAAATCAAGCTCCCAGTGCAAATAAATCCAAGACCATGCTAACTGCCCTCCTGGATACTGATCCATGTAATCACCTCCAACCCACCCCCAAAAAAACCCCTTTCATGCATGAAAAGGAGGACTTACAGATTTCTCTGTTCCACACAGTCCAGCAGCATGTTGACCAAATTTTCATAGTTCCTGAGAGAAAGAGAAGAAGTTATCAACCACATGGGACTGAGAGATCCATTGAAAAACAGAGGAAAAGTTCCTCAACAAAGGTTTGTGAAGGTGAAAGGGAAGAGGCAAAGAGGAAATAGAAGTGTAGAGAGAAGATGGAGCCCAACAGTCCTTGGACATTGTGGATTTTTCAGCTGAGCCACTTTGGATGATGATGACATTTTAATGTGCAGGCCAGGGAAGCTGAACTCACCTCAGAGCCTCAGCGTTCTTCTCCTTCTGGCGCTGAATTCCCAACTGAATTTCCTCTGATCCCAGAGCTGTGAACTCTGAACTTGGCTGTCCTGACTTCTGCAGCAGAACAGCCACCTCCACGCACTTCTCTGGAACCTGTTGATGGACAGTGCAAAGATTTGGGACTTGAACTTACAAGTCTTTAATTAATGTCTCTGCTTTGGAATCAGCAGAGTACAGAATTTCCTTGTCCATGCAGACAAGCCTGAACACCAAGGAATTGGTCACTCACTGCAAAGTCCAGTCCAACGGTTTCATACTGCCGATGGATTTTCTCTGCTAGGTCATCAAAGAGTCTGACTATGGATGGTTTTTCCAAGGACATGGCTTTGCTAAGCCCAGAAGAGACAATTGCTGGCCACGTCTGTGCGATGCAGTCCCAGTCGTGCAGATTGGCCAAGCACACCCCGCTGTGATTCCCAAGAAGACAATATAAGGCACCCTGTGGAATGGAAGATGGAGTTTGGGAAGGTTAAAGCACTGCTCATCCGTGATATCGACATAAGCACACACCCACACAGAATAAAAATTCAGCTGCAGCTACCAAATCATTAAAATGTCCCATAAACATTCAGCCTCACTGTCAAATTACTGAAGATTTTGCACTGAGTCCTCTTCATTTAATGAGATTGGAAGCCCTGCCAATTAATTTATCCGCAGATTGGCTGCCTGATTTCTCAATTATGTTAGAGGAGATGATTCACAACTGCTTCACCTTGACTACAGCTTTTCAATTTCCATTCCATAACTTAAAAATAGGTGCTAACTCGCATTTTGGTAACACCTGAGCACACAGGGAACATATTTAAACACAATATTTCTCCTGAAAACAGATCTAATACAAATAATTCCTTACGCCAGTCATGCCTATAAGCCATGAAATATCAGTCATGCTGACAAACAAGCAAATCCCACTTTCCCCATTAAAAATTCTCATGTAAAAACACTTTCAAAAGACAGCCACAAAACCAAGTTAATGAGGCAGTACTTTAAATTGCTTCTGAGTGACATCTTGCCGGTCGGGACGCAGGAATTCCAGAACCAAGGGAATGATATCTCTGCAACAGAAATTGTAGGTTCCCAGAGCTGTGAAGAATGCTTGCTGAGCTTTACTTCTGACCTGAAACAAAAAATTTACTAGATAAAAATACCATCCTCATTCATTTCAGTTACTTATGCATAAAGTTTTTATCATGTATTTGTGCACAGGAATAAAATTATTTGTGGAAGGTTGTAAACATCCCACCCTGCTTATAAAAATCTACTTCTTGTTTCTGGCATTTACATGAGAACAGCTACAAAATTACAGAAGATTCTTTATGTTGCCAGAAACAGAGGTGTTTTTAAAACCATTTGAAAAGCCAACAGCCAGAACAACAGATTTAGGATGTAGAATCACTTGAAGAGACCAACAAAACACTCCATAAATCTCAGTTTAAAAAGGGCTGCTCCTCACCTGCCCATAAGAACTCGTGGACAAACACAGAAGATCCCTGATCATCTCCTGGTGGGAAGTTTTGTATTCGCAGCCTTCCATCGTCAGAGTTCTCAGCTGAATCCATGGGGAGCACAGAGAAAGGACAGATTGTTTTTACATTTCACACATATAAAGAACACCAGTGCAGGAATATTGTTATGATGACATTTAGCAATCTATGCAAAGCAGCTTTTCGAGCAAATTATGGGGATTGAAGGGGAAGAATTACCTCATGCTGCAGCATAACCCTGTCGATCAGCAAGGCTCTGATGTGTTGTTTCTTTCCTTGAAGCTGTAAAAAAAAGACGTTTGGTTTAGATTTCAGTATCATATCAGCAATTCAGGAACCACAGCTTCACGAAGCCAAGTCACTGACCCTGTTCTCCATTGATTTTTTCACCAGATTGAAGCTTTTCCATCGTGAATCAAACTCATGCTTGTGAGACCCTTGGAACTGTAAAACGTCACTGATAATCTGTGGAAAGAAAGAGGACAAGAGTGATTATGTTGCAAAACAAGTCATCTTGCCTTAAGTTTTACAAATGTAATGCATACCTTTATTATTAGAAACAAAGACTTGGTATCATCTTCTGAATTATCAAGAATGTAGCCTGAAATTGGGAGAAATGAAATTTATAATCAGACAGGAAAAGAGCTTTAAAAATCAGCAATAATTTTATTTTTGCAAAGCTCAACTTTTGGAATTATAGGCAAAGCAAACAATACAATTTTCTCATGCACACAATCGTACTGAAGTACGACACAGTTGGTTTTAGTTACAGGAGCGATCAAACTTACGCAGCAATTTCCTTGTAACCCTTGCAATTGTTTCCCTGTAATTCTCCCTGGATAAATCTAAAAGAGAACAAAACATTTTCTGTTTATTATACAACAGCATAAAAAGCAATTTATAGTGGAAAGCCAGAGCAGACTATTCAGAACTGGCAGTATGAGCTATTATAAAAACAACCATTTGTTACATCTAAGGACATGGCTCTCATCAGTTTATCGACTCAGCTGCTTGGGTTTTATAGGTACACAACCTTCTTTATCTGCCTTGACAGCTGGTTTTATTTCTAAGTTCAGGCAGTTCAGTTAGCATATGGGAATTGAGGAACACACAGAGCTCCCATCACCAGCCAGATTCCTGCAGCAGATCCATATCTTGTGCATCACTGCTGAAAAGGAAACTGTGCGTACACGGAACTCTGGTGATGGTCACAAAATCCCATTTATATAAAGAGAAGAATCAAAATTATGGTCTCCAAAAAACCCCACCATTTTTACAAAAAAATAAAAAGAAAGAAATTTAAAAAAAAGAAGAAAACAACACTTAGAGCCTGCCTGAACAGAACTGGGATCTACTCACCATATTCAACACCAGTGTACAGCTTTGTCTCTTCCAAAGACACCAGACTTGGGACCCTGCATGAAAATAAACCAAGTATTACTACACATTAGTAATAGTAATGAAATCGTGGAGTAGGTGCATTTCACTGGCATTTAATTCATTTTAACAAGTTAAATTTCGTGCCAGTAGCACAAAGACTTCTGGATTTACTAACAGCACATCTCACTTCTCGCATTTATAAATGAACCATCCCTTTGGGTCAGACTTTGTCAGAGGCAGGGACACTATAAGGCCCCCTTGAACTCAGAATCTCTATTTCCCAGTTAAAAGAACCTCATCAGTTCTATTAAACAGGCAGAAATTTGGTTTCTGTCAAACCTATGAGCACACACTGAAACACACATGGCTCCTTGCTGTAGGGAAGGACAGGAGCATTTGAGTCCTTTCTTGACAAGTGAATTTTCTGTATCTTGATATTTACTATCAGTGTTCCCTAAAAGCAGCTTCTAGCAGCAGTTGTGTGACAACAGCAGTAAGAAAGCACTAAAACCCAGCATGAAGGAACATAATCACTGAGAATGTTTGGGATATAAAATAAATGTTACTTACAGATGAGCCACCCTTTCTCCTTTGAGAGGAGGCAGAATGTTCCCAGAGCCAATCAGGCAGTTGTGCACGATGGCGAGAGACTGCTGCACATCATCTCTTAAACAAAGAGGAAAACCTGGTTACTTATCTGTTAATTGCTTGAAAATGAACAAATGACAAACCACATCTTTTTTGTGACGTTTTATGCAAGTTTTTTCTTTAGTTGCATCAGTTCTACACACAGGAGGGAGCGCTGCAGAAATCAAGCTGGGCTTTTTTAAGCCAACCTAATTCTTTTACGAACCCCAATGTTTAACTTCATTTTCTGGAAAACATGGGAGATCTTATACTCCAAAACTGTGCAGGTGAGATAAACTAATGTGAAAATTGCTTTGAAGGATTTTATCTAAATCTCAGATAAAACCTATGAAATAACTCCTTACCCCAAGGCCAAGACAATTCCTTCCCACCATGGGGAGGATGAGGGAACAATTTAGGAGTGAATATTTTACAGTCTGAAGATAAATTAAAATGCAAAATGTGAATAACTTATTTTCTGTGTTACTTTAAGGAAATCTTGATGCTATTATCATCGGCTGAACTAGGGAGCTTCAGAAATCTTAAAATAACGTCAAAGTGCAACATTATAGTATTTTCCTCCTTAGCAACTACTGTGAGTGGATAAAAGCACCTTCTGCATCCTACCTGGACATTTCCAGCTCTCCAAGTGCATAGAGCTCCAGCCTGGTGAGCTCAGGCTGCAGGAAAGTATCCAGCAAATAAAAAGCAAAGCTTATTTCCTCAGATGAGGGAACATGCCACTGGATATCCAAGTTCCACAGGTCACCTGGTTTACCCCAGTCCTGTAGTAAATAAAGATGTTTCTTATTAATCAAGCTATTTAAATTGCATTTAAAAAAAAAAATTAGCATTTAATATTACCAAAAAAAACCCAAACACCACCTCCAAACACATGTGAACTAACTACTGCTATAAATTAAAGTAGTTATCCTGACATTTCCAGGAAAAACACCACCATCATAAAATCCAAGAGAAATCCCAATCCTATATATGTCTACACATACCTAGAAAATAACACGTATCTGAAAGCACTAAAAGGAAAAGGACTGTACCGGTCTAATGGAAATATAACTTAGTTATTCTTTTGACTGGATATAAATTCAGACACATTCTTAAGCACAACTCAGACTTTTGGTACTCCCATAGAGAACAGCAAAGTCATTGTGTGAATTTTTTCAGTTTCAGAGGAGGAATTTAAAATAATTGTGTGATTGTTGTTTTTGGGGGTTCTGTTGATTTGTTTGTTTTGTTGGGGTTTTTTTGTGTTTGGCATTTGGGATATTTCTGTTTGTTTTTTAAACGATTAACTGGCCCAATGGGATGTTCCTATCAGTTGTAAAACTGGACTAGCTTTCAGTAACAAGATTATCTGCTGTTGGGAGTTACGTAAAAACACTCTTCAGCAAAATGCAGTTGCATATTGAAACAGGCCATCTGAAAATTGCTGCCTTTAAACTGGAATATTGATAAATTGACCTCAAAGTCTTCACAGCAGAGCAGCACGTGACTTTTGACAGTTTCAATAACTTTTAATATTGCCACTCCTGCTTTCATTTTACCTTAAGCTCTGGATAGAATCATTATTTGTTATTTGGCTGGCCTGTAAAACACCACATCTCCTTGCTGTGTATTAACTTATTGTAGTCATGCAATCATGGCAAAACACACATCATAAACCACCAATAAGTCACATAAAACTACTCAGAACTCTAAAACTACTCAAACAACAGTCAGTATTCATTTTTGGCTACCAATATACTTTAAATTAATTGTTATTTGCTCTACATTTCAAAGCCCAAAGCATCACTTTCCATTGCTGCTACCACCGGTCAGAAATCTCCAAATAAAACCGTAAGAGCATACGACTGCTTTTTTTAAAAAAAAAAAACCAAAAAAATCAATCCTCTAATCCTAAATAAATGAAAATCCTTGCCTTGATAGGAAAGTATTCAGAAAGAGGCTTGTCAAAGCCACCTGGCACACTGCAGTACTCTGTGGGGTAGATAAGTGTAGCAGAACGAAGAAGATGGTGCAGTAGGTTACAAGACAGAATGTAACCCTGCTTACAGGTTAAGTGTAGGGTGCGCTGCAGTATCTTCCCAAACTGCTCCCTGTACAGTAGCAGCTTCTTGCCATCCACCCGAGTGATCTGGGGGCACAGAGAGACATTGCACACGTCAGTTTGGTCCTGCAGGGCTGGACAGGGTCACACTGCTCAGCCCAGCTGGGCCAGGAACCATTCTCCAGCTCCCACTGAGCTGATGCTTCCACAGCTGCTGGAAAAGTTTCAGTGACACCATCTGCTTGACCCCACCCCAAATTTTCTAGCAATACTCCTATATTTTTTTAAATTAATTAAAAAATATATATTTACCAAAAGCTTCTCATGTTTCTCCCTGCATTGATCCCTCTTCTTTCACTCCCCCTCAATAATTGCTTCAATTCACTCCACGTGCAACACTGTTTATTTGCTTCAAACAACAGCCACTCCTGTCTCATTCAGAGTTAGGGAAAAACCAGAAGCTCTGCAGTGCCATCCATACAACATTCACTTTGCTTTAATAGAAGTTTGGTTTTTTCTCCTTTCGGGGACATTAAACAGGATGCAGTGACACACAAGCATGGGAAGAACATTTTTGGGAATACCTCTGATAAAAGCTGAAGATTCCAGAGCAGCTCCTTATCTAGTTCTTCATCATGTAATACATCATCATCTAGAGGAACAAGAGATAAGCACTGCTGTAACCACACTGCAGCAAAGTTTTCCAAACGAGCTCTATCAGAATCCAGGTGCTTCCATCCCAAAATCTGACTCCCAGCCCTCCAACTCACACTGCACCCACGTCCAGCTGGAAGTCACTGTAGCCAATGTACCATCCTGAATTTGATGAATGTCTGGAGGCATTTCAAACTGCCACATTTTTAAGGAATCGTGGTCTTGCAACCTGACAGATTTTGGCCTTGAAATTACACAACTGTTGGTTTGGGTTTTTTAGATGAACTAACGGATTTTTTCCATTGCTGAAATGAACTTGTGGAAAATACCCAGAAGTCTTAGATATTCTTTTCCTGTTTAACAAAAATCAAGCCAAAAGCAAGCCAGTGACACTGGAAATGTTAGAAACTTACTGCCTGTGAGGTGAGTTATGACGTTGCAGCAATGTGGTACAAACAGCTTCAAGGACTCCTCAGGGCGGCACTGCAAACGGCACCAGAAACAATCCATTTTAAAACAAAGTATCTTGGGGAACTCAGCACACACACTGATAAATATCTAAGATTAGATTGCATCTCAACTCCAATTCAACCGAGAGTCAGCCTGACTTCACGATTCTCAGTCAATAAAACCTAAATTTAACATAACTGCAAGATAAATACTATGTGAACTAACCGCTTGAAATATTGCTATATGCAACCAGCCAATTTTAGAAGACATAATATAAAGAGCCACCGGTATTTACATGAAAAAATATAGATACTACACGGGAAAAAGTGGCAGCACTGACTTTTTTCTTTTTTAAACTAAAGAGGGAGTGAAGTTAAGAGCATTTTCTCTCACTTTTACTGCAGCTCGGCACATATCGGCAACCATTCGACCAGCAACTCTTGTCTCAAATATATTTGAAACAGCAAAGTTAAAAACCTTCTCCAAGGCAACCTAAAAATGAGGACAAAAAGATGGAGGTTGCTTTTTAAGAAAGAAGCAAGTTAGGTATCCCAAAATGTTTGATATTACACACAAGGCAGTATCTCTACGTAACCCTGCATTCTTTTAAACCAGAAACCCACAACAATTCACATGAAAAAGAAAAACAGAACAGAGAGACAGAGAAAGCAGCTCCGTGGAAAGCCTGAAACGTTCCCTTTGGGAAGAGAGGAGGTGGATAACTCTTGATGACTAATACAAGTTTAGGGTGATTCTGAGAAACTACACAGAAACCGTTTTCCAGGAATAAGTCACAGGCTGATGGACAGGAAAAACTATTTCACACGTCACAGTGAAGGAAAGCTGAGACATCCCTTAGTTAACACACAAATAGGGAATTAAGTAGCAGCTATTTAAGTAGCCAGTGTGTTTAAAAGCAGATTATTTCCATCCAATGCTTTGCAAGGCAAGCTGAACGATATAAAATGTAAATCCCATGAATACTTGAATAACGAACAAACAGGAAAAATACAAATTAAATACTTAATGACAACAAAGAATTAACTTAAGACTTGCATTTACCAGAAGATTCCAAACAAAAATCATACCAAAGTGCCGATGTTCAGAATGTACAAAACCTGGCACCTCCAAATATATATATATGTTTAAACAGATAGAAATGTGCTAACCCAACCTACAAGGAAAGAAGCTGTCCATGTAATAACCCGGATTCTCCACCCTCTCCCTCTGAGTTATTTTAATCCAGGTAATTTTCCTGATCCCATTAACCACACAGCTCCTTGAACGGCCTCTTTGGCCCAGGTGAAAGAGTGGCAGGGAGACGGAGAGAAAAGGAAAGCAGAGGCTTGGGTGGGACAGCATTACCACCAAGACATGAAAATCCACAACCTAAACTGATACAGGGATAAAATTAACTGTTGGAATGATTTCTCCTTGTGTTTATCATCAGTTTTCAGGAGAGCTCTGTAGTGACTGGGATAAAATCACAAACCAAACTGACATAAAGTCAACCTCCTCCCTCAGCCCTTTCCTTGGTTAGATGTGGAAGTTCACATTCATGAAGGAAGGAAAAATTTGAATGCACCAGTTGCTGCCAACACACAATTAAGGTTCCTAAAAGAGATGAAAAGCCCATTTTCTACATACCTTAAAGATATCCTTTGAACACTGGGTAAGGATTGTACTGAACGTAGAAGAGAGACCCAGCTCCACCAGACTCTCCAAATGAGTCATTTTCTCTGTTTCAGTCTCCTCTCTGGTTTGTTCTAACGTGCTGCTCTCTATAAGTCCAAAACATCTACACAAATAAACGCAGTAAGTGCAGGGTTAGTAAGTGAAACTGGAAAGTTTTATGCAGTTCTTAATGCCAAGCTTTCCCCTCTCCTTAGCTCACTCACCTATCCATAAACTGCAGCACAAAATCCTCAAATTCAGCAGATGCAGAGCACAATTCTCTTTCCACCTACGGTTTTCCAACACAAAGGAAACATTTAAGGTTGGCTGTTATTAAGGAAACATAATATAAATTTTATTTCCTGTATTAACTACTTCCAATGGCCGAGTGAGAACATCCTCCAGTGCATTTCCCATCATACACACTCAAGTGCTCTGTGAAACAGTTACTACCTGTTCCTGACACTGTCCTGTCCCAATTTCCTGGCCTGGATGTGTATCCAAATAACCTCTCTGGTGAAATCAGGTCTGCCTCCATGGATACAACCTTTGGCCTCACCACTGATCCTCCTTTGCAGCAGGAGGTCAGCGAGTGCCAGGGGTGCTGCCAGACCTGCTCTCCTGGCAGATACTGACAGTAAATATTCACTGTACAAACTCCTCTTCATTTTTGAATGCTGCAGCTCTGGGACAATGAAATTCACCTTTTAATTTGGGCAACCTGTGGCTCTCTGAGCTACAAAGTGTCCCAGGAGCAAAGAGGTGTGGTGAGAAGGGGGATAAGACTCACTGTCTAATGCTGTTACTATCTCTCGACTGGAGGAGATTAACAAGTATCTGGAGGGAAAGCAACAGAATCTCAATCAGGGAAGGGAAGCAGGACTTTGAAGAGGAGCAGGGGTTTATTTAGGAAGAAAACAGCCCTGAAAAATTAGGGGGAAAAAAAATCTAATGCACTATTTAAAATAACTACACAGCCAAACCTCCTCCTCAAGGCAGGGAAAGCTCTGAGTCAAACGACACCACACAGAGCCCTGAGCAATCTACTTTTGACATAAAACCATTAAACTGCCTGAATTTAACATTCTCTACAACAAGCTGTGATGAAGAAGCATTGCTAAAGCCAATTTGCACACTGGTGTCAGCTCCACTGATAGAAACAAACAGGATTAATATCTTTGCATACACTGCTAGAAATTAAACTGAAAATTAAGTTACAGCTTTGTTTTTATACCAACCCAGCACTCTTACCTCTGAAAGATCATCTCTTTCTTGCAATACAGATGAACAATCTACTAAAGGCACCAGAGTAGAAAATGTTGCAATGAACTGGAATGTAATCTGTTGAGAGGTACACACAGCTCTTTAATGAGTGTTACTGTATCTACACATTAAAAAGCTTTTACAGTTAAGGTATGGGACCTAAAGCAAATTATACTTAAAAAAAAAAAAAATCCAGAGCTCAATTCTTCCACCCTAAAACTTCAACAGCTATTTCAGATTTCATATATAAAATTTAACAGGCAGCACTGTAAAAATAGTCTCAATTTTCTAAGTAACATAGCCATCATTCTGTGCTGAACTTTAAAGCTACAAAACCCCAATATTTCCATTGTTTTAAGTCAATTAATATGAATTTCTGAAAATATGGACTTTTATAACTCAATATAGTGAAAACTTAGTGATAAAGAGCTTCCTTTTGATCTTAAAAGACTAGGAATATTTGCTAGGAACCGTGGAGCAGCTATTTAATCTTGTTTTTCAGAGCAGCCCAAAAAGTCAGTACAATGCTTCTCACAATCACTCTGCACTGTTCGATGAGCCAAAGGAATAAAACTGTGCAGAAAAAAAAAGGCTGATAAATTCTGGACATGGGAGTTACCTGCTTTCAGAGAAATATAAAAATATTTCTATATAAAATAAAATACCAGTTAGATGGCTGGTTTTCTTCTAAAAAAAGGCAATATTTGTACACTCACCATGCATTTGCTGAAGTCATTTGGGTCCACCCCAGGCAAGGCTCTCATCAGCAGAGGTAGCATGTGTGTGGGACCCTCAGGAAACCACTTCCCCCCGGACACCAGGCTACGAGCTACTCCAATGACACAGCTCAGGGTGGCTGTGAGCTGATGAGGCTCTGTCAGGGTCTCAAGTGCAGGATATGTTCTGTAAAATGAGAGTCAGTCAGATTGAAGGCTTTAGAAACATTGCTGTTGCCAAAGACAACAGAAGTGGACTGCACATGGTATTTTCTGCATTAAAGACAAAAAAAATTTCATGTTTCCAAAATTGTTTTCTCATCATTTTCCAATGGATTTAACGTTATTTTGTTACAATGTTCCTTCCATTGGATCAGTGCTATCCACCACCAGTTCAAGATTAAAGACCTTCCGAGCAGCTGCAGCACAGGAATTAAGAACTGCCTGGGCTCCTGCATCCAAAGCTACCATGATTTCCCTGTTTGGACTTTGAGGCAATGCCAGCTGTAAGCTTCTCGTGGCAAACATGAAAACGTGCCTTGGCTGCCTCTAAATAGAGAGGGGATCTCTTCACATTACTGTAAAGTCCAGACCTCTTTATCAAAGCCTGGGAAGTTACTGGGAAGTTTTTAAACCTTTTTTTTCTTAACATTTAATACTTTTAAAGCAAGCTGCATAACAACACTTCCTGTTGTTAACCAACAGCCTCCAGTTCAGAGAGGAGCCACTCTGCTACCACTGCCCTACGTCACCCAGAGCACAGCTCACCCAAATAATCTGGAACCGCAGCCAAGGCAAACATTCCAGGGATAGTTTGAACGACAGAGCAGACGTTGGGTCTGCTCTCAAAACAGAAAGGACAGCCCTGCTCAGCACTGCTGTCCTGCTTGGAACTGCTGGGCTTGGGATGTTTTGTAGAAGAGCAGATTTATCAAGTTGTTACAAACAGTTGAGTCAGGGAGGTGCGGAATACGGGAAGGGCTCTTCAGTCAAACTCATTCCTCTGCTGTTTTGTTAAAATACAGAAGACTGCATAGGGAACACGGATGGGGGCTAGGAGGAAAGCTTTCAGTGGAGGAGGAAGTAAGCAACATTGTTCTTTGGAAATTTCAGGCATTAAGGCATTAGAAATAGTACAAACCAAGTATTTCGGAGGGCACAGAGTCTGGCAATTACAAAGTCAGCAATGCCAGTGATTTTAAACAACCTGTAACGTGCTCTGAACCAAACAGAAATGTAAAACACATCCTTATTGCTACACAAGCATCCCGTGTATCTGGAACCTAACAGGTGGCTTATGAATAAAGGATGCAAAATTGCTTTTTCAACTGATCCACCCACTATCTGACACTAAATGCTCCCAGAAATGCAAGCCACCCGAGGACTGCCTACCCTAAAGCACACGAGCTGTCAACAGCTCCCAGAACTATTCCACTTGCCAGGTGTTTAAAAAAAAACAAACAACAAAACAAATCAAATTAATTAAAAGAAAAAAATCGAGTCCTCCCTTGCTCGCATTCTGAGGTGATTGCTCAGGAAGGTGTATCAGCAGCTCCTCTCACTGCAGGCATTCATTCACAGCAAGCAATTCATTCATTCTTTAATGTGACTGCTTTTCCTGTTTATTTCTTGGGAAGGGCACACGGAAGTTGCAATGTCCCTGCAACACTTACTTCTCAAGTACAGGTGGAATTACTAATTCAGGACGCATCAGTGCAAGGTTCTGCAGGGCTTGGGCAGCCTCCAGGCTTCCAGTTTTGCTGAACATTGCCAGGAGAACAGGCTGGATGATGCATTGCACGAAGTCTGTCACGTCCTGGTCCGTGAGTTTGTGGCTCTCAGGGACAGGAGTTAGCCAGGTCACCTTCTTGTAGCGCTCGCGGTGCAGCCTCCTCACAACACCACTGGGCAACCTCTGGAGCAGCTTCATCAGTTTGTTCTGGGAACAGACCAGAAATGCTGGTCAGTGGCTTGGCAGCAGCACAACCCGGCTGCTCAGGGCACAACAAAAAAATTTTAAGGCAAGATCTTGGAATTACACAACCGCAGTAAAGGAAAACTCGGAAGAGCTCTAAAATACAGCATTCGCGATTTATCGCTGAACTTCATTTCCCAAAATATCAGTAATTGTGCTGCCAGCACTGTGTCTCATGATTTAAGGAGTCATGAAAATGACATAAAAATTATACGGTCAGGAATCGAGATTATTTACCAGTAATTAGGACATCTTTGGGAGCATTCTCTGCACCTTCACACGTAAGCAAATACCCTATTCAAGAGCAAGCCAGCTCCCTGGGCACTGCTGTGACCAGCCCTGCTGTTTTAATCTCCATTTCCCACCAGCTCTCACAGGGAGATTCTCACATTCTTTAACAGAAGGTTCCACTACTTACACCATCTAAATGTTATGCTTCAAACTAGACAATGCATTAAAAATCCTTTTTGCTTTGTTTAATAAAATCATAGAACGGATTGGGTGAGAAGGGACCTCGAAGCTCATCCAGTTCCAACTCCCTGCCATAGGCAGGGACACTTTCCGCTAGACCAGGCTGCTTCAAGGCCCATCCTAGATTTTGGTAACTTGGAGACAGTAGGTCAGTAAGAAAAAAGCTACATCACACAGGTAATACTGATGGTGTGTGTCACCCTCATTTCAAGTGCTGACTTCTTTTTCCTGGCTACATCCGAATTAGATGTCTTGTTTTGGACCTCTGCACTGACACGAGAATAAGAGCACGGTTTGAACGACAGTGCAATCACGGATCATGGTAATTCAGGTCTCCAAGCACCACACATCAACAGACAATGTGGAGCACACGGGGTTAACAGGCTGAAATCCCAGCCAAAGTTCTTGTCTGGACACCCAAGCTACTCAACTCACCAGCCAGCGCCCGTTATTTGAGGGATGGTAAAAAGAGGCAATGCTATTGAACAAGCCAGACAAGTGCTTCTGCACCAGCTTACTTGGTCCACCCTGAAACAGATAAACCACAGAATTTCATCACACGGGCCAAGATAAAACGAACAGGTAGCAGCAGCACGAGGCACAGGTGTGCTCTCCCCACAGCAAGACCTCAAAGCAGCAAATCACATCCCACCCCCAGCTCAGCACTAACAGCGAGTTCTCTCCATCCCATCTGCTGAGGCTCACACTAGAACAGGTGCCTGTTCCTTTCCAAAATGCCACAGGCAGCAGCTGTGAAACAAACTTTTCCAGCCCCACTCCACACTGGCAGTGGAAGGATGGACTTGAAAATATGATTTGGAAAAAAGAAAGCCTAAAACCACACTTCTGCAGTGAGCTCAGCAGAACAAATATTCGTGTTAAATACATGTTTAAAGCTTTGCATTAGTTTTTGTTCCATTTTACGAAGTAGGTGCTCACCATCATGGCTGTGATCCACATGACTGCATGTCCTACATCGTAAGCATTTGTTAAGAATCTTGGAACAACCACCTGATTGCTTCCCACTGGCAGATTTAAACTCCTCAAAATCCTAGTAAAAATCTGACGACGAGAAAAACAAACGCGGGCACAAATTAATTTTCAAATCCAAAAGTGTTTTAAAAAACCAAACCCACCAAGCAAGATAAGTAAGGCACGTCATGAAATGAGCACTGTTACCTTTGGTACATATGGATCCCAGTCTATGTACCCAATGTTGTCAGTGGCCAAGCGAGCAAAAAGATTGACTAAATGCTGAAAAAAAAAACAGAAAAAAGGGAATATTCATTAGAATATATTGAGAATAAAAGATGCAAAGCCCACCAGCTACTTCACATACACAAGATAAAAGCTACCCGTGGCAGTAAAGCACTTGGGAAGGGAGATTTCACTCCATCAGAACCACCAAGATGTGTTTCACTGGCCTAAAATAACATTTATACAGGCATTTCAAAGAAAATTCCACCAACTCATCCATCTAGCTTTTCCCAATATTTAGCTATTTAGGGCAATTAGTTCCTGCAGGATCCATCCTACTCAGTGCGTGCTGCTGGCTGTCACATTTGTGTGCTTTGGTTTAAACACATCAGTGGCTTGTAAAGGTCACGGGCATCAGCTGTCAGCTGGAAGGGCAGTCTGTGACTGCCCATGAAGAATTAGACACTCCATCACCAGAACACAGCCCCAGGAGTCCAAAAGGGAACTGGAAGATGTCCTCAGGAAAGAGAGTTATTAGGACTGAACAAAAAAAAAAAAAGGAGATGAAGTCTCACTCTTGTATCCTGATGGTGAAAAGCATATCACCCACCATCTCTGCTTTTAGGAGCTTCTCCAAATCAGGAAAGACCTGCCAGGCTCTCAATGCTTCCATCAGTATTTTGAAGCAATGACAAAGCCAAAAGGAAGGGCCTTAAATAATCCTGCCTAATTCCGAGACGGATAGCCCAGAGGAACGGGTCACCTCTCAGCCTGAAGGACATGACAGCTTTGGAAAACCCCCAAGTTCAATTCAGGACGTCAGACACAGCCTGAAGAGAAGGGTTACATTTTCTTTAATGATCTGCCTTTTTCACTTGATACGAGGAAATACCCAGTGAAAAAAGCCCTTACAATGCACACGAGGAATTGATTCCACGACTCCCCTTCAAACAGCAAGTCTAATTCCTGCCAAAGCAAGCTGAGGAAAAGCTTGCAGCATACAGAAGCTTAAATTGGATTGCAGAGTCAGAACCCATGTGTCTAATTATCTGCATCCCGGCCTGATGGAATGAACCTGACTTTAGGAAATGGACACGACAGCAAAGCAAACAAGAAGTGAAAGCTTTGGGAAAAAAAGCAAGCAAACTGTCAGAATACAGTGGAAGAGGGAAAAAATATCAGAGATAACTTGTGAAAGAGTGCTGATGATTATTTGTTACACAGTTTGACAGAAACAAACTAAATCATGATATTCAAGCTCAGGCTGTCACAGTTCTGTCAGAAGGAATAGACAGAATTATGATTTTTTGGGGGGGGTGCAGGGAAGCCATCAGAAAAACACAGAAGTGAACACAGAATCTCAAAACCAGCTTTGGCATCACCAGTGTTCGAATGTGGACAACTGCCAAGTGCTGGGCCCAAGGCTGCCTCCCTGGATTTGTGATGGAAGGCAGGAAGACCCACGGAGCGTGTGACCACGGCGGTTTGGAAATCAGCTTTCTCCTCAGACACGGAGAAGTTCTCCTTGTGTATCCAGGCAGGAGATTAGTAAAAGGAGCCAGATGGCCAATGAGCTTATGTTCACACTGAGCAGGGAAAAAAACTGGGGATAGGCCAAGTTTCACTGCAGCAAAGCCAAGGCACAGCTCAGCTGACACCAGCAGCACCTAAGCTGCTGCTGGGGCTGCCTCCAGAGGGAGGTTTTCATCTCCCAGCTTTGGATCTCCTCACATGAGACACACAGCAGGGGCACACAGGTACACAGGAGACTATTTGCCTTGAAAGAGACAGCCCAAGGCAAGTTTTGGCCAAAGGGAGTACAGGCTCTTTATTGTATCTCAAAGATGACAGCAGCTCGTTGCAGCGAAGGCAAAACATCACCGCTCAAAATCAGGGACCATCCAAGATGTGTTAAAAGACAGGACAGAAGTGTCATTTCTAGAAATCACAACTACACTTTGCATAATTCTAAGTATTAGCAGGCAGTCTGGAAAATGCCAGCATTCCCAAGGCTGGAATTAAAAGCTGCCTGAGCTGGCCATTAGACAATGTTCACCAAGCACAACTGCAGTCTCATTTATTCAGACAGTAATTGCTTGCTAACAATAATGAAATTATTGTCTCTGCTTTCTTGTGCTAGTTAAAGCAGAAGGGAAAAAACCCGCTGTATCACTGTTTGGCTTCGATTCCTTGCAAGTACATTGTAGGAATATTTAAATGAGGATTTCTTCTAGTGTAGGTGAAAAGCAAATACTTACCCCTTCCCACTGGGGAAGATTTTGAACTGACACCCAAAGGCCTATAAATTCATCAAACCAAAGCCTGAAAGAAAACAAGCAAAATAATTTTAACACTGAGAAAGCAGCTCCCTCACTGAATATTTATCCCTCACTTTGCCAGGTGGTTGCAGGAATTCACCTGTCCCTCAGTTCATTCAGCAAGAACAGGGATCAACAGGGACATGCTTTTATCAATTTGCCTCCCAGAGCATATTCCCAAATCTGACTTTCAGTCCTTGCTTTTTTCTTTATTTCCCCTCTGACTCCTTTTTGACCCCCCCTTTCACACAACTGTCTCCCAGGAGCTTCCTTATCTACCTCAGCTCTGCCATCCCAACACAGGTAAACCAGATGGAAACACATCATGCTTCATTTCCCTCTGCCTTGCACTGTGAGATTTGTCCCTTTTGATCAGTGGTCACAGGTGCCATTAGCTCCTTCTCTGCATTCACCTGAGGCCAAAGATGCAAACCCTCCACACCAGTCCCTGACTTAATTTCACCTTTACAAACTACATTTAATTCAATTTAGTTTGATTTGATGCGTGCTTTACCCTAGAGAAGGCAGAACTCGGTAGGGAAGGACTAAGATTCCTGCAGGTTACTTTTACAAAAGAAGCAGGTTGACAGTGTTTCTGTCTTGAACTCCTGCCAAAAATGCTGCTGAAAGCCACCAGTGACTTCAAACCATCCTGTAAGAGACGATTCCCTGCATTTGGAACAGAGCACTCTTCAGTGACACCTACTTGAAACCCTTGTGGTGGAGTTCAGGGGGAAGGGTGGTGGGCAGGAAGAGCTCGAAGTAGGTGATGGCCTTCTGCATGGTCACATCAAAGGGACACATCAAAGGCCTCCACTCGTCCAGCATTTCCCCAGTGGCGTCTTCTGGGAAGTACCTGAAAACAAGGAAACCACTGAATATACACAGACCTGGCTTTAAAGTTTGGCTCTTTTTAAAAGCACATTGAAAACTAGCTATTAATATGCTGGTTTAGAGTAAAACCATGTGCCATGGGGCAAGAGGCAGGCAGCCCTCAACTCCAAAAACCTTCACAAAACAGAGGTAAAAATCAAGGACATTGTAAGGCATCATTTTAAGACCACCAATTAAAAAAAAAATTCTTGTCTTGTTGAGCCAGAGAAGAATCTGTACAATGCAAAACCATTTCACTGTGAAGGCTGGTCCAAATCAAACAACTATTACTCACTTTTGATGGAATAAAAAAAAAAAAATCACTTCAGGCACAAGAATCATTTATAGAAACATTACAGGAACACTGGTGATTTAATTTCTTTTAAAACTCACTAAGTATGCATGCAATGCAGTATTTAAAATGCATATTAGATACATTTTTTTATACAACAGAATTATTGCAAGCGAGGCTGCTAAAAAGGAAAAATAAAACCCAGAAAAGTCTCTACCCTCCACCCCAAACTTTTAAACATCAGCCAAGCAATGACAGGTAGAGTGGGGTCTTTTAAACACTTCTCCCCCTCTGCCCCTTCCCTCAATTAATATTAAAGATACCAAAAAAAAAACAAATCATGAAACAAACACTTACGGTCTGCAGCTCTTCACGAGTGTTTTCAGAACACTTTCTACAGAACTGAAATGAGAAAAGGAAATGTGAGGAATAACATATTACTAAATTTCAGAGACAGCAGAAAATAAACAACCATTTGCTGACCTTTCCCTCCAGAGCTTAAGATAATGTTGGTGCAATTAGATGTCTTCTGTGAACATGCATTAGCTAATTGCCTTCTCCACAGACCTAATTGTAACGATTAAAATTGCTCTGCTCAACTCCTGGTCCTATTTTTCATACACTACTCTGGCATTTGCTGCATTTAAGTGAAGAATTATTATCATTTCATGGAATGACATCCTGCACTTTATCCACGACCAACCAGCAAAGTGACTTCTTGGGGGACATGAAAACACATAGAAAAATGGCTTTGTGGACTTCATGACTATTTGTAAGATAAATAAAGGCAACTTGTTGTTTTTAGGCTCCAAACACCATATTTGTCCTTTTCAATGTGTTTTTGGGTTTTGTCCAGTGGTTCTAAGAAGAAATGAACTACCTGCAAATCAAGGGTTATTTCATTAGGGACCTTCCAAGTAACAGCTGACTTTAAAAGTGCTTTCATCCACAGCAAGAACACTTATTTGAGAAATCATTTCAGCACCTATTGTCACAGGATGCCATCAAACCACTTTAAAAAGACTGAATCTCAGAATAAACTCCAAGAATAAAAGGGAGGGGGAGCAGGGAGTGATCAACCAATGCAAACACAAAGGTAGTAAATTGTCACGTTCTTCAAACCTTCCATTTATTACACAACCACTCAAGACTAACTTGCACTTTTACCCAAGAACATTCCCTGAATGGAAAAAAAAAGAAGTTCTGGCAGAACAAATTCTTACATCTTTTAGATATGCCTTCTGTAGAAACAGAAATATTATACCCTTTCATTCATCATCCCAAACTAACATTAAAAAAATGCTTTTCTGCTCAGAAAAAATGATGCAAATGTATCATCTTTATAATTTTACCAAGATCAATTAATTTTGAGACACACAAATACTGAACACGTACTATTGTCTCTCCAGTCCTACACAAAGCAAACTGATTCCATACAGCCAGGAGAAATCAGAAGTGGATAAATCACTAATTCCCTTCATCACTCAAAGCAAGCCAGCAAAAGCCCACCCAGCCCTCGGAGCACTGCTTCAGTCAAGCAGTGCTCTAGAAGATGCAAAATTATGTCTATTTCATGCGACAGTGACAAAGACAACTCGGGACCTCTCCCAGAAAGAAAATGTTGAGCTGACTGACTCCAAGATATGGAGAAGAAAGGCCAACCTGTCATTAAACGAAAATAAAATCAAACTCTGCAGGAAGCACAGGAAGATCCTGGGTTCAAGTGAATATTGTCCTTGAAGGAGTTAGAAAAAATATAACAGTTGTTCCAAGAGCAGATAAATAAAGCATGAACCAGCAACATTCCTCAAGAACATTAAAAATTCACATGATAAATGTTTGTATGACAAAAACAAACAAGCTCTCCCCAGACTATCACTCCACTCGAGTCAGCTCTCACTAAGGAAAACCTGAAGGACAGGAATTTTAACAAACACTGAGGCCAGAGATCAACAAATTTTTAAAATTAACGAGTTTTCAGTCAGATCTCCGCATCTGTCAGTGTGAGAGAGCAAAGGAGAAAGACTGGGATGTTCCCTCCTCTATTATGATCACAAATTTAGGAAGCCAGAAAACAAAAAAACAATAGCAAGACAATTTTGTACCCAAGGAACTTCCATCCAAGAGAGAGCTCAGGTACAGCCCAGCTACAGGAGACATCCTGGAATATTCCCATTAGGGGACTGTTAGGAAAGGACAGGACACTGCAGCTGGGGAGATACACTAAAGAACACCCAACACCTCTTTTAAGCCCTATAACTGTTATCTTTTTTTGGCACTACAGGATTATTTTCCTCTTTTGGAAAGGGTAGGATGATACTGATTTGCACATCGGGGGTTTTTTCCCCTGCATTTACAAAGAGAAAATTATTAACATATAAATTGACGCTGCTGACTATTACATTATCAAAAAGCAGTAAAAGACAAATTTCAGTTTTTCAGGAGAAGGGAAGTTCTAGGCCTGAAGGGAAATTCTAGTCCCGAGGTGGACACTCCACCACTGAGCTTAAATTAAGACAATGGAAAGAGCAACCAGCTACAGTTTCACAAATTATTTTAGTGATCTCCTAACTACAGTGAGCCATCTCTCACTGGATTAGTACAACTAAGCCCTTGTTTCTAAAAAAAACCCAAACAAAGCAAACCCCACTGCAATCCCACTGCCACTTCCACCAGTTTTCTGCATTTATCATGCAGCAAAACTCCTGATACTGTCTCCCTGCAAAAATTCCCAGTGAACTCTTGACACAGAAGCTCTTCACAGTCCCAAGGCTGTTGCTGGGGGGATTTTCCAGAAGCCATTACCTCACTGCTGAAGCACTTCCCATGATTTCATTGGATTTAAGAGGAAGGTACCTTCACTCCGTAACGTGCTCCTGCACCAGTGGTGATTTTATCCATCATCACACACAACAATTGCTCCAATGCCAAATTTACCTCTCATTTGACCCCTGAAACGTGTTTGCTGGTTAAAGTAGTTAGAACAGAGCCCTGGAGAGCCGCTCCACACACGCTGCCTGGGTCCCCAGTTAGCGCGGTTTACATCCAGTGCGACATTCTCATAACCAGGGGTGTCAGGTTAACACTGGGCTTCCAAATACAATTATGGATGCAGAGAGTTCCACCTGTGTGACAGTGTTACAGTCCAACAGAACATGCAGAACGGACATTGGCCAGAGCTCGACAATGACAAAAAACCCCCAAAAAAACCCCCAACAACGACAACAAAAATCATTCTTACCACCTATGTAATACATTAAGCACAAATGTTTTAGGTGAAGACCAGCCTGGTCGATATGAACTGAATGTAAACAAAAACAAAATTCAATTAAAACAGGAGATAAATTAAACAGCTACAAATCAGCTTTTAAAGCCTTGACTTCCACCAAAAAAGATACCCCTCAAAAAAAAAAAAAAAAGGATGAGCACTGTATGAGAAGGAATCACACTGCATGGAGTGTCTGACATGGAATAAAGTTAATAAAAGCTGAATGCTTCAGTCAGACCATCACAACAGAAACCTTCCTTCCTGCTTAACCTCCTCTATCCTCCTGGAAAAGTTCCCTCCCCACTACACAGCGAGCAGTTACTCAACACCATCCCCCCAGAGCAAAGTGTGCAGGTGCAAAAATAAAAAAATAAAATCAAAATAAACCAAGGAAGGCTCTGCTCTTTCACTTTTTACCTACAATTACCAAAATAATTCAATTTAGCAAACTGATTTTTTTCAGCTACATGGCCACGAGAGAAATTCAGCCTCAAATGCTCCATATAATTCCTGTTCATGTCCCTTACCAGCAATAGGATCTTCCCCTCAGGAATCAGTGGCACTGCTTCAGCATCATTCAGAAAATTATTTTTTTAAAAGCAGATGAAGCATTTTCACCTGCATTTCTTGACGAAGTTTCAATTCAACCAAAGATAACGTGTTATCCATATGCTATCTTTTATAATCTGTAATTTATAGAGCAGGACCTTTTCTGACTGGGATAATTATGAAAATTTTAAGTCTGGAAACGTGACAGATGGAGAGGGATTGACAGCGCAGAGAAAGCAAAGAAAACAAGTTTTCGTTTTTAAAATCAATAGAACACGTCTAAAATTCTTAACTGGAGAAAATAAATGATTTCTCCCTACCACGGCATTACTTTGAGTAAACACGTGTATTTCCTATAGAAGATATTTCATTTTTCTTGGAGTGCAGACTGATTTTATACCTGGATTCCAGATCCTGGGAAGGACTACAGTACAAATATTGAAGGACAGTACCATTTGTATCTTTTTCCTCACAACTTTGCTGTGTTATAGAACAGAACAGCATACATTTAACTCAGTATCTGTGCTGGTTTTGGCTGGGATAAGTTAATTTTCTTCACATTATTACCCATCTTTAGCTCAACCCACAAGTTTTCTCACTTTTACCCTTCCAGTTCTCTCCCCAATCCCACCAGGAAGGGCAGCGAGCGAGGCTCAGCTGGCAGCTGGGGTTAAACCACGACAATATCACTAAATATTTCATACTAAATTTATTAAACTGTGGGTTATCACCCTAAAATAAGTTGAGCAAGACCTCTGTTGCAGTGTATTTAAAAATTAATCACATTCATAAAGAAAGAAACAGCATGACAAACACAAGCCACCAGCAGGAGATACATGATTCAGTGCAGCCCTGCATGCAATTACTGAAAGGTGCCTCATGAAAATAGGAACAGAATATTTCCCATGTATCAAATTCCAGATATTAAAAGCACATTACAAAGTACTTTAAAGCAGGTACTTATGGCCGATCAAATGTTTTAAAATGTGAACTTACTTGGGAAACCAATTTAATCCCAGATGTTCTGTTTTGGAGTACAATATCCTTTCCAACATTTCATAGAGTGGTCGCCATGGTAACTCTAAATCATCCCTGGAAAGCAGTTCCTTTTTCCTAATAGGAAACAAAACACCAAGCACCAAGTTCAGGATTCAACGCTGACACGGACACGCTGCACATGGGAATACCCCCATCCCTGCACCCAATTTGGCACAAACTGCAGGAAGGGCAGGCAGGACCAGGCTGGCCACCGGCAGCCTTCAGCACAAGTGACACTGTCAAGATTTTTCCTGACTAAGTGAAATAAACATTATCGAGTCGTGAGCCAGTTTTCATCTTCTCCCTAGCTGAGATTCAGCCTTAATTCTTGGCTCTCTGAGCTGTTTAGTTTTCCTGATGGGGGCAAAACTGGCATTCTTCCACTTTCAGTCCCACTCCTAAAGCTTGGAAAGGTGTTTGCACAAGAGAACCCTTTAACCACGAGCACCGTACAGGGCAGATAAGTGAAGCAACCTGTAGGAACTCTGCTACACGAAAGGTACAACGTTGAGCAAGAGATCGGCTGTTCGGAGACAGAACTTTCCACGGTCAGCAGAAATCTGTACTCACTTTAACAGGTTGATCAGCAGGCGTGCAAACCCTTGCATCATGCTGATCTCCAGCTTTGGAATTGTCACCAACTCGTACAACAGTTTGATAAACAGCACGTGATCCTCCCTGCTGAACTTCCTCCCATACAGTCGGATGTATCTGCAAACCAAACACAAGGCGAGTCAGCAATATTTTAAACATCCCGCGTTACACAAGACCAGAGCCAGAATGTGCCGTTTAACGAAACAAAACTAAAACTTGGGTCTCAAGTCCAAGAAGTAAGAACTGAAGACACACACCAAGGGAAGATCTACAACTGCAATTACAGGAAGAAAATGAATGACCAGATAAAGCTTACAGCCCTCTGAGATTCTACAAATACTGTAAGCTAATGGACAGGACACAACCCAGAAGCTGAAAAAACCAACCCAAAAAGTATCACCACTTTGCTGGTGGTGCGTCCCACCATCTTCAGCAAGGGTAGGTCCACCAGACTCACTCCAGAAGAAGTGTTTGCTGATTTGAGATTGAAAAAGGAAATGTGTTTCAAGTCTTGAAAGATATTCTGCACCAGCAAAACCTATATAAGGTGCCAGCAGAGCATTTTAGGCGTGGCACAGCTGTAAATTACTGCTCACTGGGAGTCAACTTCCCTTTTTATTACTGCTCTGACTATTCTTAAAGATTCATGAAGAAAGCTGCTTTCCATTTCCCTTTTCCTACCAAATTCAAGGGGGGATGTTTACATTCGATGGGCAGCGTTTTCACTAATGTTCATTTCAACATGTTGTACTTACTTTGAACACAGAAGGAAACAAAAAAAAAAATACAGGATAACCCACTTTTCCACCACAGGAACCTAAATAATCTGGATTGGCCAGAGACACTACCTACCTACAGAAATACACCACCAAGAGCTGAACACCTACACTTTTCACATGCCTAAAAAAGACAAGCAGAAAGAATCCTCAGGGAAAGAAAAACGGGTGAAACATGCATGATTTGAAAAAAAACCCCAAACAAACAAAAAACTGCAGAAGCCTGGAAAATAAGTTTTAACTACAAAGAAACACAGAGATCCAATTTATCTGCCAGCAATGCTATACATAACTGAAAATAAAATGTTTGGCTGGTTCTCCTTCATGACATTTGGTAACAACAGCTCTGCTACACAAAATGCTGTTTAATTAAGAAAGGAGTAAAGTACACAGGAACGTGCTGAACACAAAGATGTCACTATGCCCAAGCAGCAGGACTTGAGGCCAAATTGCTCCCATATTTTACAGCTTCTTTATGTAGGAGGGAGGCAGAGCTGAAAGGGGTCAATTATTTGTATTAATCCAACTGAGCATTAAGGCAGTGGCAGAAGACAAATACTTCTAGAAAAGGGGTGCTCAGCCTTTTCCTCAAGATTAAACAAGTAAAATCTATCAGAGGGAAACTGCAATATCTTCAGAATATCCCCTCAGAAGGGATGAAATATCACCATTACTAAATAAGAGAACATAGGCAGAACTTCATGAGCCCTGAAGTGTGTCCAGGGGCTAATCAGGCAGATGATGTTCATCACAGAAATGGTGTCTCTTCAGGACAATTGGGTTATTAGGAAAAAAAACCAAACTAGAACTAAATTGTTGCAAAATAAAAAATAAGACTTCTGAAAGCAGATAATACTACATTGAAATGATACCTGAAATCTTAAATCCACTACCTTTTTGATTCCTTTGGGATTTTAAGAGTTCTTATCCTGCAAAAATGATAAATTAATTGTCCTTCATTGTGCTGGTCCCCTAGGTTCGGCTACATTGAAAAAACCAACAAACCAACAAAAAACCCAACAAATAAAACCCACCCACACAACCAAGAAAACATGATTAAGAAGTGAAAATTCTGTTGCCAACTCCAGCCTTTCTATACAGAGTACAAGGTCTCTGGAGATTACAAAAAAAAAAAAAAAAGAAAAAACCATAAAGCCAATTCCCCAGTCTCGGAGTGCTGGTATCCAATCTCCCCCTCCACAAGTACAATAGGCCTATTTTTAGGAAGTGTACTATCATATCATGTGGCCATCCTAAACTGCCCTAGAAAGTTGGCTGCTCTGCTACAGTTAAAAATTACCTCTCCTCCAGAAGCTGAACAGCACGCTCTCCTAAATTCCTGGCTCTCCATCTGCATTTCCTAACACACAGGACAGGATCACGACTGGTTTAAATCTCAGTTTTTGACAAACGATGTGAAAAGCAATGAATCATGCTCAGCAGGACTGCTTAAATCACATGTACATGTACACAGCACACACATTCCTCACGCAGCCAAAGAAAGCTTCTATTTCCCTGATAAAGATGAGAGAAAGATGTCAAACGAGACTTTTAGGCAATAGTGATTAAAATACTTGGCAGAGTCCCACGGAGACATTTCCATCCTCACTGTAACTTTGTGTCCTGTCATTCTCTTTCCAAACAGTTGAGCTGCACTTTTTCCACACCTTGCAGCAAGACAGTTGAATGTCATTTTGTAAGTCTACACCTGACAAGCACATAAAATAACATTGTCAGGGACAGCAACTGAGTCCCTCAGCTTCACACACCCCTGACTGCTGGAGCAGAAAGCACAGAAAGGCATTTGTGTGTTTGCCTGGCTGCAGAGTTAACTCCATGTACAGTAACCATGACATTTCTGTATTCTATTAATACGCTCATTTATTGACTAGATTCAGTTGTTTTGGGTTTTTTTTAATTTTTAGAACAATCTATAAATCATGAAGGAGGGAGAAGTTGAGACAGTAGCTACTGCTGACCTGGAGACCATAAAAATTATGGAGCAAGGCCAGTTAAGCAAATTATTTTGATGCAACCTGCTTTTCCCACACACGCTGTGGCAAGCCGAGATTCACCCTTCTGCTTTCACAACCCAGTCAGTATTTTACAAGCTTTTACCAGCCAAAGCTGAAGGAATCTTGGAGCAATTATTACCAATTTAACTGCCAGTCTTTGGGACAAGTTTCACTTGCTTCGGAAGCCTCATCGAATCATAAGTTACTCTCCTCACAGGAGAGAAAGTTCTCTCACCACAGTCCACACACACATCCCCCAAAAGAACCGGTTGTCACCACTGAAAAAGACCCATAAAAGAATTATTCAAATCAGCTTACAGACATTATGTCTGATAAACTCTCATTCTGCCTCTTTTCTGTCCCCCCTCCCTACTCAGTTCGTGACATCAGACAGTGGAAACAGCTGGTCTGAAGATAAATATGTGCAAGTCATGGTTCCAGCTGTGGGGCGTACGAAAAATACACAGTTCAGCTGTCACCGTGAAAGAGTACTCGAATTTTTAATTCAGAAAAAGATCTGAGTTTCACTTTCATTCTCTCCTGTGGCACAGAGCTGTACAAAGCTGAAGAAGTGTAACTATGCAGGTGTATCATCTGCATGCCACTGTTTGCCTTGCTCATCCATATGTACACATATCCCAGCTTGTATTAACATTTGTATCTGTACAATAAATAAGGACAAATTATTTCACAGAATACTGTGAGAATTCAGCCTTTGCAATTCATTGGCAACAAACCTAAACAGCCATCACACCGTTATGAAGAGCCTGAGCATTTTCTTTTTACTAACTATAGCTTTTTCCAGAAGGGAAAAAGGGAGCAAGTCGGTTTGGAGATGAGTCCCTGACTATCAAGAGAGAGTAGAAATTGGATTCTATTGCCATGAACACCACATGGCTGGAAGTGTTTTATCTATGTCTGAACTTTTACTCATGTATTTCAAAGAATCATGGAATGGTTTGAGTAGGAGGAGACCTTAAAGCCCAACCAGTCCCACCCCCTGCCATGGGCAGGGACACCTTCCACTGTCCCAGGC
The DNA here is from genome assembly GCA_013398855.1 of Mohoua ochrocephala. Taxonomy (NCBI): domain Eukaryota; kingdom Metazoa; phylum Chordata; class Aves; order Passeriformes; family Acanthizidae; genus Mohoua; species Mohoua ochrocephala. Next base: position 1,205,485 of record VZTA01022789.1, on the reverse strand, counting down.
TGCTCCAAGCCCTGTCCAACCTGGCCTTGGACACTGCCAGGGATCCAGGGGCAGCCACAGCTTCTTTGGGCAGCCTGTGCCAGGGCCTCCCCACCCTCACAGCCAAGAATTCCTTCCCAGCATCCCATCTAAATCTGCCCTCTGGCCGTTTGAAGCCATTCCCCCTTGTCCTGGCACTCCAGACCTCAAAAATAGTCCCTCTCCACCTTTCTTGTCTGCTCCCTTCAGGTACTGGAAGGCCACAATTAGGTTGCCCCAGGCCTTCCCTTTTCCAGGCTGAACAATCCCGATTCTCTCAGCCTTTTATCCCTAGAAGTACTCTGTCAAGTCAAACCGAGCAGCAACACATCGCTCACATTAACTACACCAGCTTATTTTTTACACCAAGCCCACTGTTTCCTTCCCTGCCCACACCAAACACACTCAGAGCCTCCCTGTATCTAAAATGCCACAAAGAAAATCTTGGTACTAACAGGCATCAGACAAGCTGCAAACACTCACAATGAATTCAAACTTCAAAGAGTAGGTGGGAAACCACAAATTGGAGCCTGCTGACCTTTCTGTGATTCATAAAGCAGCATAGCAGTGGTTCCCAACAGGCCAAATTCACTGCCCTGGAGCCTGAAGCGGTAACAGCAATTGCCATTTACAGAGTGAGTAACAGGGTGATTCTACGGCACACGTTGAATGAATTTCTGTGCCTACTCAGCCTATTCAGCTGAAGCCAATCTTTCTCACTGTAGGGACTCCCAAGTTTATTTCAACTCGATGGGAATAGGAAGTTCCACCGCAGGTACAGGCAACAGGTACCACTGAAATCAGTACGAGTTGGCAGATGGCTGGGGGGTGGGAGGGGAAGCGGTGCTGAACTGGCTCCAAGCAGGTTCAAACTGTCACACAACACAAACATGTGAGTCATTTTGCAACCGCCACTGTAATTCTATCTAAGACTGCCTCTTGGGAAACAGAAACGCGCTTACATTCCAATACAGTCGTACCTAACAGGCTTTGACTGACAAATGTGTATTAAATTCTCAATTGGTATTATAAGAAAAGATTATATTTAAAAAAATCATATTAAAAGTAAATTATAAGACTTATATAAGGAGGGAAGTTGTAAGCGAGCATTTCAAAACGGTTCAAAACACACGTATTCCGGTGTTTCTGGCACACAGGAAACGCTGTTTGTGAAGGCACACGGAGCGTTCAGCAACAAACACGATAAACATCCACAGAATTTACTGACTGAAGCTACAGGACTCACTGTCATATGATGCCATACCCAGTACCAGAGTGTCCCGAATAAAACAGGGTCACTTTGTAAAATTCACGAGAAGAAACCCATGTAGTAGTCGGTGCTATCTATGAAACCACCGCGGGTTTATCTGTATAAAAACCATCTTGCCAGCACGCACAGCACGGCCACCATCGGCACAAACTACCCCACGCCAGAGTACAGCCAAGATATCAAGGGCACCAGCGGTGTTTACACAGCATTAAGCCAGAATTTAATCCCGCCAGCACTGACCCAACAAATCGCCTGTCTTGAGAAAGACTTCGTGTCCCTATAGCAGAAGTTACACGGAGATTGTATCAACCACAACTTGCTTAAGAAGGGGAGAGGTGAAACAGGTGGCCAAGCAGGCATTAAAAAACACACACGTATTAAAAATAAAAGCACGAGTTAAACGCACAAGCGCCTAAGTCGTAGAATTCGGAAGTTTCAGAGGCGGCAGGCGAGCTCCTGCGGCCGGAGCCACCTTTGTCCCCGTTTCCGACGTGGAAGCGCCGGCCTTGTGTAAGGCGGGGACGGGACAGCGGCCGGGAGCCCCGGCCCGGCCGGGCGCCGGCGGTTCCGTTATGCGGGAGGCGCTCCCGGCGGGCAGGGCACGGCTCGGCGACCGAAGGCAAGGCAAGGCGAGGCGAGGCGAGGCACGGCAAGGCACTGACGCGCCGCTCGCAGCCCGAGGCCCCGTTCCCCGTCCCGCCCCGGCACTCACGTCGAGA